>KQ061688.1:2479-40486 GCA_001008035.1 Atkinsonella texensis
TTTTTTTTTTTTTTTTGTTTTGTTTGGTGTGGTTGTGTTTGTCCTTCTGATGATCAAGGACATCGTTGTTTCATTTAACTAGAGGCCTTTAAGACTTAAATAATTTCTTCTTGTAAGGCCTGTAAGGTATTGCAAAAGTTAAGAATGTTGGAAGTCATTAATTCAGTCTTTTATTGCGAATACTAGGGATGTAGCGGGTAAGGTGTTCAGCTGCCACCCGATGTCTTTCGAAGTCGTTCCATAGAGCCACCGAGAAAGTGGGTCAGTCCTCAAGGAGATAATAGAAGCTTTTTAACCAAGCTATACGTTCTGCCATGCCATGATATCATTTGTTAGAAAGTTACGATTCTTCTCTGAGCCACCTATTGTAGAACGACTTTGTAAGATTTACTAGCAAATGTTTCCGTCGTATTGTTATCAGTGGTGCGAGGTGCCTCTCGCGTACTGCAAAAAAAAGTAGGCCGCCTGCCTGCCTGAACTACGTCCACTTCCCCGCGTTGAAGTTATACGAAAGCACAATGATAAGCTGGCGTATTGGGTGGCGCTCCACTCCACTAGCATGAATTGGCGCGCCTCCAGACCATGGAATATCTTGATAAGTGTGGACGACATGTGCTAATAAGTGGTGGTGACTGCGTGGTGTTGCACATCACCTCTCAGTCTGGTAATGGAAAGATAAGGACAAGCGAGGCGCGCTCGACCTTTTGATTACCAACCTCCTGGTCGAGTAGCCCATGAATTGATGTGAATACGACGTGAAGACAACTTAAAGGCCTTGCTTTGCTTCAATCCGGACCTGGTAAAAGACGAGCCGCCGGATGATACCCAGTACGCAACTGCAATGCAATCTGTCATTATGGGCCGTCGTCATATGTCAGGTTTTGTTTTGTTGACAGCAGACCAGCAAGTTCTGTGCTCGTGTGCCACGTTGAGCAAGAGAACAATTCCCTTAACGCTTCCATGCTTTTTGGGTGCGTTTTCTCTCTGCGCCATACACATGCATATGTTGCGACGGGCTCGTATGCCTCATCGATTGCAAAGAAAGTCGCATCTATGTCTCGCTCGTGTGACCTTTGTTGGGGCAGTATCGGAGCTTGACCGGGCGTCACTCTAGTTTGAATGTCGTTGTCAGCCAGATGATCGCCTTAGTGGCGAAGGCGATTGAAATTGCTGCCGCCGGAACTATTGTCCCTTTATTCCAATTGAAGACGTCTGTTCGCGACATGTGTCGGTTGACATCTGCAACAGTGTGGTAGCCATTTGTTGATTTTCTTGCATTGAGCTAGCCTGGAGGCTCACACATACAGGCGGTTTTTTTCTGAGTTTGAGCAAGATTGCATGCTGCGTTGGCTGGGACGGTTCAATCATGTTGCAAGAAGCAATCATTTCAAATTCAATCTGCATGCGAGGAAAGAGCCATGGGGCGTGTCAGCTGTCATTTCAGGATGGGGCATCTGCTGGCAGCCATAGCCAGTTTGACAGGACCAGGCTCGCCTTACATTGGAGAGTCTCTGATAGCAGCTGGCCAGTCCGAAGCATGCCTCTGTGTATGACGCAGTCACAGGGTGCGAGTGCTGTCATCGGTCGAGCAACAGGGCAAGTGATTCCAGAATGCCTTTGACATGTTGCTGATGAGCACGCCAGAGACCGCGGCTGTCGATAACCTCGTTGTGCCCATGTGGCTTCGGGTTGTTTCGCTAGCTACCTTAGGCACCCTAGGCAGGTAGGGTAGCATGGCTCGTCCAAGGTACTTTGCATCACATTAAGATTATCAGAGTCTACAAGTACCGGATTATCTTGGGTATGCCAAGTAACGTTAGGTACCTAAGGAATTGAATTAGGATATCGGGAGACGCACGTGCCCACACCCTTCATCCAGGCCTAGCTTATGCATGCATAACCGTTGTCTGCCACGCCCCATACTTACCCCTTCGTCCCATTCCCTCCCTCCCAGAACTTCCTCCGTGGCACACGCACACACACGCACACGCACACGCACACGCATATTCATCAACGTGCACTCGAATTGCTACCATCAGCTGAGGCGGACACGGGCCGCCTACCAGCCTTCCACTGCCCAATTTCCTCGATTTCGACACGCGATAGCTTTCTCGATTTCTTTGTGTGGCTATCCGCTATCTAATGTGCTCCGTGCCCGTGATCGCTCTAAGCCGAAGATACCAGAACCTGTTGACGACATTCCGCAGCCTGAAGCCCACCATCTCGACAATACCCATACAGACACCAAATTACACGTAATGTAATAAAAAAAAAGCCACAATCTATATCCGACTTCAAATCTCTCCCGTCAAACATCCTCGTAATAGTCGTTTCTCCTTTCCCTCTCGCGCACAAAGGTCATGTCTACACCGAAAGACGTGCTCAGCTCAAGGCCGACATTGTCATCGGCTTCGGGGCAGCCTCGCTCGTATTCTTCCTCACTTCCTCGCGGTGAGGTGACAGCTCGCCTCAATGAGCCGATTTTGGGAACCCCACCTCTGCGCAGTGGCTCTGTAGCCCTCGGAGCCGAGTCTGCGTACACCGGTGATGCTCCCGTGCAAGGAGGAAGCTATACCCAAGGACCCGGTGTATCAGCATTAGCTGTTGCTTTGTCTAACTCTCTGGGACAGTCGCCGCCTCGGCATGGCACGCCTGGCGCCCGAGTCAGCACACCTCCACGATCTCAGTCACCCGCGATTCCTGCTCGATCGGCTACGCCTACGCAGTATGGTTCCTTCGACTCGCGGTCACGGTTGGGACCAGGCGGACCAGGCAGCACAAGCGGTCCGTATGAAGACCCCGAAATCGTGAGACGCCACCTGGTGCAAACTTATGGGGCCGACAACGTTGCATCGGATGAATCATCCATGGTGGGCACTATCAAAGGCAAGCAGGCTTCAGAAATGGGGTGCACCACTAGCGCCAATGACGAGGAGTTTTCCAGCTTGCAATTACAGGGCGGCGATGTGACTCGTGGAATCTACAAATGGACAGAGCAGGCGGAAGCTAGGAACAAGCTGCATCGAAGCAAGAGTTATGACGAGATGCGACCCGAACCCGAGGAACAAGTAATGGACATCAATTCCATCAAGGTACCCGGTGGATTCAGACGAGATCATCTTAGGAGGCGGGCTTTCAGCCCTAGTGGGCAGCATTCCGATGGAAATGGCTTCAGCTCGCCCAGAACTCCTGACCAACGGAGACTGTTCACCTCGAGCTTCCTCGAGTTCTTGACAATTTACGGACACTTCGCTGGCGAGGAGCTCGAGGAAGACGACGAAAACCTCGGCCCGAACGAGATATGGGATTCGGGTGAGGATCGCGAGGACAGGGATGACGAACCGACAGAGGACAGCGCGCTCTTGGGTCCATCCAAGAAGAAGCGAAAGAGAAAACTCCGTGGTGGTAGTGGACAGAATAGCCCAATGAATGCTGCGCTGTTGTTGTTGAAGTCGTTTGTCGGCACTGGCGTCTTATTCCTGCCCCGAGCCTACCTCAACGGTGGTATGCTCTTCAGCAACATCGTCCTGCTGGGCGTAAGCGCTCTGAGCTACCACTGTTTCGTCCTCTTAGTGTCGACTCGACTAAGGATTGAGGGCTCGTTCGGTGACATGGGAGGCATTCTGTACGGAAAGTGGATGCGCAACCTGATTCTTGGCTCCATTGTCGTCAGCCAGATGGGGTTTGTGGGAGCGTACATCGTCTTTACAGCCCAGAACCTGCAAGCTTTCATCCGGGCAGTTTCGGACTGCAAATCATCCATCAGCATCCCGTGGCTCATTCTTATGCAGACGGCCATCTTCCTTCCCTTTTCCCTTCTTCGAGACATTGGCAAGCTGGGGTTTACCGCTCTCATTGCCGATGCATTCATCATGATTGGCCTAGCATACCTCTTCTACTACGATGTCATCACGCTCAACGCCAATGGTCTTGCAGACATCATCATGCTCAATAAGCAGGACTGGACCCTGTTTATTGGCACAGCCATCTTTACATTCGAGGGAATTGGACTCGTCATCCCAATTCAGGAGTCGATGAAGCATCCGTCCAAGTTTCCTCGCGTTCTCTTCCTCGTCATGATTATAATCACTGTATTGTTCATCGTCATGGGAGCCATCTCGTACGCTGCCTACGGATCCAAGACGGAGACTGTCGTGCTGCTCAACCTGCCCCAAGATAACAAGTTCGTCAACGGCGTGCAGCTTCTCTACTCTTGCGCCATCTTGCTGTCGACTCCGCTGCAGATCTTCCCCGCGATCCGTATCATAGAAACCGAGCTGTTCACCCGCAGCGGCAAGTACAACCCGTGGATCAAGTGGAAGAAGAACGTTTTCCGCTTCTTCATGGTGATGGTGTGCTCCGGTATCGCCTGGGGAGGCGCAGATCATCTGGACAAGTTTGTCGCTCTTGTCGGCAACTTTGCATGCATTCCATTGGTGTTTATCTACCCGGTATGTACCGCCTCTGCGATTCCTTCCTTTTTGTTCGTGTCTGTTTCTAACTTGACATCATGTAGGCCCTTCTGCATTACAAGGCCGTAGCCCCCAGCAGGATATGGAGAATTTCGGACATTATCCTGTGCATGTTCGGTTTCTTTGCCATGGCATACACAACCAGTCTTACCATCATGAGCTGGGCCAACGCAGGGCCCCGGCTACCGGGATATTGCGACAATAAGTAGGCGGGTGACAAACAAGGCCCACGGAGGATCACATAGGCGTTGGAGCGAAGAGACGCTTTTCTTTGTTTGGCTGCACGCGCGTTGATCATAGCTACTAATGTTTTGACACAGATTGGTATAAATGAAACATGATGGGGTGCTAGATTTTTGCATAGTAGATAGAGAAGAGACGATGTGGCTAATGTGGCTCGAGGCCAGGGACAAGCGCCAGAGCCATATTCTGTCAGCATAAGCATTGCACTATGCAGAATGTCCGATCGTGTGAATGCTCCGATCGTGGTAACACAAAATTGGGAGATGAAATGATGCATGCATGCACTGCCTGCCGGTCGTTGACAGCAGGTCGCAGTGTGGAGCGACACTCCACAGTGGAGAAAGCCAAGCAACCAGTTGCAGCCAAGGAACCTCTGCCCAGAGCAATGTCGGAGTCCGAGCTGACCAGGTGCTGACTAGGTGCTGGGTGGCCATGCTCATTTATAAACCGACAGGACAATTCGTCCTGTCAGTGGACAAATCGCGGCATTGCTCGCCGGTGCATTGAGAAGACGCCATCATGTCAATGCCCATGATTCTGCGCTCTCCGCTGCGTACGCGACGCCAATTCACAAGTTGTGTGTTTTCGCGGCGCCGCTTCGCTACGAGACAGTTCCCGTTCCCTACCGTCCCGTCCTGTCCCTCGCCATCATGTATTTGTGCTGAAACGCCAGTTCTACCAGATGGCTTGGAGATTGACCATACGAGTGCCTTGAACGGCGTCATACCCGGCTACGCAGAGCAAGTGCTTGTGTGCACCGGAAAGGACGACTGGCCGTCGAGGATAGAGGATGAGAGCGGCGGGGATAACCTGGCGGCTGATTTGAAGGAGTTGTTCGGCAGGGGCGGGATATACAGTGATGTAAGGTTTTTATTTTATTTTATTTTTTATTTTTTACCATTAAGGCTCGGGGTGTCGTAAAGCCAACCTCGATGAGTTGACGGGAAGTTATATTTGACTCCGCTAACATGTTGTCCAGCCTTTCCACAGCATATCCGTCCTCAACTCCTCATTCCCCAGCTCTACGCCTCCCCGTGCAGAAGTGCAATCCACATCGGCTTACCTCCTCCCCAGCTTCAAGTATGTCCCCTTCCTGCCCCGCGTCTCATTCGAGAGCGTGCAGGCCCTCGCGAAGGGATACCTCCTGCCAGAGAAACTACACGCTGCGCACGACGGACAACTGTCACCCATTCACAGAGACAGACTCACGCGGAGAAAAGCGTGTCAGGCCCTATTGCTGGGCGTTCAGGACGTGGACGACGTGCTCGTCCTCATATGTGGGCATGGCGGCCGGGATGCTCGGTGCGGCATCTTTGGGCCCTTGCTACGAGGCGAGTTTGAGGACAAGCTGGGCAAGGCGGGCTTTGAGGTGGCGAGGGGAGCCGTGCAGATTGACCTCGGGAGCGCCGCGCCGAGAATAGAAGGGGTTGCGGCAGGGAAGAGGACTGCTAGAGTTGGATTGATCAGTCATGTTGGAGGCCATAAGTTTGCGGGAAACGTTGTGCTTTACGTTCCGCTGAGGTATGAGGGTCCGGACGGACGGGGACACGCCTTGGCTGGGTGCGGGATCTGGTACGGGAGGGTCGAGCCGAAGCATGTAGAGGGGTTGATTGACGAGACGCTCGTGAAGGGGAGGGTCGTTGAGGATATGTTTCGAGGAGGCATTGACTCGAAGGGGAGGATGCTAAGGATGTGATGGTTGTATACCTACTTTGACCGCCGTGGCATTTCTCATCGGAAAATTTGTATCATAGATTGTACCACGAGATTATACGCTAGACATGAACAGGTTTGCGCGCATCACAGTTGTGAAATCGCATCTTCTGACATTTCATGTTGGTCTGCACGTGACCTCGTGACGGTATCGCGACAACACTTCCTGACGACATCCCATTTCCATTCAACTTGGACAATCAACAGGGAGCCTTCCGAGGCCCAGTCCCCTCGCAAATGGCATTACCACTCCTGCGCACCCTGACCAGACACACTCTACGCACAAGCCCATCTCGCCCTCACACGAGATTCACGCACACGAAAGCCCACCACAAGGAAGCCCGCTCCCTCCCCCCCATATTCCTCGCAATCGCCATCCTCGGCAGCGCAACCTACATCCTCGCCCCATCCAGACCGTCTCCCACCCTCAACGACACAACATTCACCCCATACACCATCACAGCCCGCGACACCATATCCCCCACGTCCGTCCTCCTCACCATCACGCCGCGCCACCACGACCCATCACCACCCCATCTCCTCCCCAACTCAAGAGCGTGGAAGCACGCGCTCTGGTCCGTCGAATTCAAGCAGCCAGAAGTCCAGATCGCGCGGCACTACACGCCCCTCCCGCCCGTCGACGAGGAGGACCCCCGCGATGGGAAACTGCGCTTCTACGTTCGCGCCGTGCGCGGCGGCGAAATGTCAAATTACCTGAGGCGCCTCGGCGCAGGAAGCGAGGTCTACCTGCGGGGTCCGCACGCGGGCTTCGACGTCCTGGGGAGACTCGGGACGCGCAGGCACGTCGTCTTCCTCGCAGGCGGGACGGGGGTCGTGCCCGGGATGCAGGTCGCTTGCGCCGCGCTCGACCGGGACGCCGGCGCGACGGTCAGGCTTCTCTGGGCGGTGCGGAAGCGCGAGGAGGTCCAGGCAACGGACGGCATGCGGCCGTGGTGGGCATTCTGGAGGAGCACCGCGCGGCCGGCGAGGGAGATCACGGCCGACTTGGCGGCTCCGAGCGCTGTGGCGAGGGAGCTGGTGCGCTTGAAGGCCAGGTATGGCGAGAGGCTGCTCATCCGTCTTGCTGTGGACGAGGAGCGCACGCGCTTCACTGGCGATGATATACGGGGTGCTTTGGCCGGGCAGGCGCCTGCTGCGAGCGGGACGGGATGCCGACTGCACAATCAGCTTCTCCACGCGCGGGCGCCCGAGTTTGAAGAGCCCGGCGTCGTGTGCAAGTGCGAGCCTGGAGGACGAGCGGGGAAGAACCTCCTCGTGGTGTCGGGCCCAGCTGGCTTCATCGCTCACTACGCCGGGGAGAAGAAGTGGCTAGGCGGGACTCTCACCCAGGGCCCGGTCGATGGCGTCGCAGGACAGCTGCAAAGGAGGAGTCCGTCGCTGGCCAACGACTGGCTGGTATTGAAGCTTTAAAACCAGAATCGAGATCTCACGCATGGGGCTTCCCTGTACGATTGTAACGGAATCATATGAAAGTAGTAAAGATTTCATCTAGATATAGATTCCCATACACCAAACCAGGCAAAATTTGAAACGCCACAGGAATGGGTCATCGTTCCTCAATCAGCTTAGCTACTTATCTATTCTGGACCTTTCTATACGATGGCGGCTTGACGGCTCTCCTGATTAATTTGCCGGCATACGGCGGAATTAAAGAGACGGCTCCGATGGCAAAGACGCGCCATACAAATCCCCTTCTTGCTGATTAGCACGCGTGAAACAGGTATAAAAGCAAAGACAAACAAAGGTAGTGGCGGCGGTGGTGTTACGTACCAAGTTATCACGAATTTGAGGTCGAAAAACTCTCCCAAGAACGGAATAGATCCCACGTACACGAGAAAGGTTCCTAGAATGCTGAGGATCATCACAGGGTGCCATGTTGTAATCTCGATTGCCACCATGATGAGCTCATTGAGCACGAGAACCGTGTAGCTCACGGCCACCATCTTGTTGCCCTCCACCTGGGTGAGAAGCTGCGAGAGGCCTTGGATCATGCCGCCCTGGTAGATGGACACGAAGACCCATACAAAAAAGGTGCGATATGACAGCGAACGACCCTCGGTGAGTTCTCTGTAAAGCTCGGGATACAGGCTTGCGAGGTTCTCATCGACGTCCTTGTCCAAAACGAGGGACAAGACGGGTGCGGCAGTATAGATGGTCGCGTACCCGACCAAAAGCCAATCCTATAGATACAGCATCAGTCTCTCTCATTCAATATTCCATCATCATAATATTTTTTCTTGTTTTTCGATCGGAGAGGTGGCCAAGCGTACCTTGTACAATCCCTCGGGCTCAAACTCAATCGCAATACTGTACATGGTCTGACAGACGGCGATAATCAAGCCGCGGTGAATGACGAACTGCGCCAGCTTGGCACTCCTCTTGTAGCTATTTCGTCCGTGCCACACAAGCAACTTGACCAGGTGATAAAATTGCTCGATGGAAAAGTCGGCCGCCAGACTCGCTTGGCGGCCTTCCTTGCCGACAATTCCGACACCCACATCAGCAGCTTGAATCATGGACACATCGTTGCCACCGTCCCCGATGCAGCATACCCGCTTTTTGGTGTGCTTCTTGATGAGCTTGGCCACCTCGGCCTTTTGCGTGGGGGAGCATCGACATGCAACAACGGTAGGAAGCTGGACAGCTATCGAGATGAACTCGATGCGGAAGTGCGTCAGGAGGAGTTGCAGGCTTTCTCCATCGATGAGAAGGCATGCGTCGGTCTTGCTGCGCAGGAAATCGAGGTGCTCTTGCGCTGCATCCGGTCGCTTGAGCTTGGCGACGGTATAGATGTACTGACCACGAGCGACGAGCTTGGAACTGACTGCTACACAGCGTGCTGTCTCAACTTTGTCACCCGTCAGCATCCAGATCTTGATGCCGGCGTTCCGGAGGAGCTCTAGCGATGGCTTGACGTCCTTCTGAAGCTTGTCTTCTACACCCGTCACGCCGATAAGCTCGAGGTCGTTTTCAAGGTAGTATGACACGACGCGCTGCATCCCGGCATCGCGGCTGGCAATGGACAACGATGCTTCCTGGTATTTGTTCGAGAACTCCTGGTACTGCTGGTACGAGAGCTTTTTGCGGCCCACAACAAGGGTTCGCAGTCCTTCTCGGGCCATGTTGGCAGTTTCTTCGTCTAGCCAGTCGTTGGCAGCAACAATTGTGCTCATGACCGTGTCTGCGCCTTTCTGGAAGAACCAGATCTCACCCGTGCCTAGGCTGGGATTGGTGACTTGAGAATCCTCATGAAAGTGCACGATGATGCCCATTCGCTTGCCTTCCGACGTGAATGGAAACGTCTCCAGAATGCGGACGCGAATCACTGGCCGTCCCGTTTCCGTGGACTCGAGTGTCATGTTTTTGCGGTCTCGGCTGGATAGCTTTAACCCTACAGACTCGGTCCATTTCACAATTGCGATTTCATCAGGCGACGATGCTTGATATGATGTGACCTCTTTTCCGTCCTCGATATCGGTTGTGGGCGTGACATTGTGACACAAGGCCAGAGCGAGAACAACATCCCGGACGCGAGCACCAATTTCTCGTCTCGTGCGCGTGGCCCCAACGTTGACAGTGGAAGAGAATGTTGTTGATGGAGTGACCAGCATTGTCTGCGAAGATGGTCCGGTTGTGGGCTGAATGTGGAAACCCTGGCGGACATAGGCTTTTACTTCGTCCATGGCTTCGTTGGCATACGATACTGTACCAACGTGCACCTTCTTCATTTCCATGTCGTTCTGCGTCAGTGTGCCGGTCTTGTCGCTTAATAAGTACTCGATACGGCCCAATTCCTCAGGAATCGTGCTGGTCCGAACTACTGCGCCGGGAATGCCGGGGTCGTTCTGTATGAATCTCGAGTAGGCGCTTTTGCCCATATCGAGGTTGACGCGCAAGCTGATAGGTACAATTGTTGAGAACAAGACGAGGAATCGCATTATCTTGATGTACCATACGTTCCCCGTCGTGTTTTGAAACCCTTCCAAGGCTACCAAAACGACAGACAAAGCAAGAGTCAGCGCACAAAGAATCTTGGTCAAGGAGTTGATCTCGTATTCGAGGAGACCCGTCTTAGAGCGGGAAGGCGAGGTAGACAGGGCTGAGCGGGTCTGAGGCCCAGTGTATAAAATGACGGCAAGGGTGGTTCCCTGTGATGCGATGACAGTGTTCGCCCAAGCTGTATTGTCGATGGAAAGACCGCCCATCTTTGTGTCGTCGTCCTGTGGGAGGACTGATTGGTGGCTCATGGCGTCTTGTTTGGTGGGCATCAACTCGATGGTGCCAGCAAAATCATTGACTTTTCTATCCGGTTTCCCGCCAGTCACGCGAAGTCGAACAAATTCTTCGGGGGGGATGCCCTGCGAGAGCGCTGAGGCCAGCCTCAGTTTCCAATCTGTCTCACCGTCCAGTTGATCAGTCCTGATAAAGGTCTCTCCGGAGCCACCACTACCATCAGTATCACCTTCTCGAGCGGCAATATTAGGTTCCTTTCCCTTAATATCCGGCTCGTCATCGTTGAAAGCGAGTAGCGTCTCTTCCTCTGGGGTGTTACTGGACGGAGCAGACGTCGCGGGTCCTTCCCCGCTATAGCATTGCAAAATGACTACGTCGGCGGGCACGCGTTGACCTTTGCTGAGCTTCAAAACGTCACCAACCTTGAGATCCTTGGATTTGCGATTTATCTCCTGGACAAAGGATGATGGCTGGGGGACGTTATCTTCCTCCTGAATGTCCGTCAAGTCATGCCGCCCCTCCCTTGGCCTGCGCGATGATCGTCTGCTATATGAGTCGGATTTGAGCAGTCTGCGGGTTGGTCGGACCGATATAGGTCGCGATTCTGGATCCGAGAATGTCAGAATTCGATATTCTTCCGAATTTGCTTCATTATCTCTCCGTCGTCTTTCAATGTCGTCGTATGCCTCCTTGCCCATAGTGATAAAGAGAACAAAGGCTAGCGGCGCTATGTATGTAGATAGATAGCCAATTCGAAGGGCAGGAATCGCTTGCGATAATGCAACAAGAAGAAAATACATATTGAAAAAGAAGGAAAACTCATTGTACAACGTGACGGGAAGGAAGGTCAGGGCCGTGTATTTGGCGTGAGATACAATGTTGGCAGGAAATCGAGTCGTCTGCGTCGATCCCACGGCAACGTGCCTGGAGGATGATGGATCATCCTCTTCTTGCTCTTCATGAGCGTCTTCGCCGTCTTGTTGCTGTTGCTGCGGCTTGTGTCCTGACAGGAAGCTAGGAAGTCGGATGCTGGATATTGACAAGCGGCGACTATGGGATCTTTGATGGGATCCGCCTCCGAGCAGAGACGCATCGTCCTCGACATGGCTACCTCCCAGTCCATCGTGATCGTCCAGCAGCCCTTGGGCATGATCGTCCGAATGATCGCGGTTTTGGCCAAGCTCCCCGTATCCGCGACCACCGCGTTTGCTGGCGCGGCGCAAGCCTCCCATGCGCAAATTCCGGAGAGCTATCCTCGAGGGTTTCGGGTCAACAGTTGTGGAGCTTTGGCCTCGAGGTGAGCCTCTGATGTTCTCATTCGAGATCGGGTCCAATTCGTGGACGTCGAGGTCCAGGTCGGAGTCAGACTCATTCGTAGGAGATTCGGGAGGCTCGGTCGGTCGGCATGGGGGTGTCGAAGGCATCCCGCGTCAACGTGTCCTGCTAGTGATGTAACAAAGACAGTCGGGATGACGATTGGAACAAGCTGGAGCGATGCACTTGCGTGGTTGGCCGTGCTTGAATGATCATGCTGCGCTACAAGGCGCCAGCTCCCGTGAGGTTGCACGTGGCTTGTATTGAGAGGTGCAGATCAACGACGGGTGAATGCAGCTTGTCGCATTGTGAGCAGAGGGAAGAGTTGCAGTGCGGGAATTTTGGAACAGTCAATGTGGTGCAGAGGATGCAGAGTCGTGATCGCAGTCGTGGTGGTTATAAGAAGAGATGGATTCGACAGCATAATATTAGCTCTGGCGGGATGGCGATACTGTACTCCGCCCGTATGGAGTAAAATGGAGTAAAATGGAGTGAAATCGGGTGCGCAGCCCCGGGAGCTCCTTCGGAAGGAGCCACGCGTCAACGCAATGCAACGCCTTCCTTCATCCACCATATCAGAAACACGAAAAGCTGGTGCCTGGGATACAACACAACATCGCGCATATTCCATCTGCGGCTCATTGACTCGTGGGGTCTTTATATATATTTTTTGCTTCTTGATTTGCCATCTGGCCCAGGATTTTTCCCGCATTACGTGTTGAACACGATTTGCTCCTGGTGACTCCGATTTTCCGGATTCCATCCCTCATCATGTGCTTAAATGACACCGTCCACTCTGCGCAGTTTATGCTTGAGCAAACGTCCCCAAGAGTTTGGCCAACTTCTCGGTCCCTTCTAGCGTAATGGAACTGTAATTCGAAGCACCTATAACCGGCGACATACACACTATCACAATGCAGTTGAAGGGGAAGAAAAGAAGGGAAGAAAGAAACAAGAAGGCAGGCCTTCCGAGTGAAGTCTCAAGTGCAACTTGCCCCAACATGGTCAGCGTGGTTACAAGCTGTTGTTCTTGGCGATCATCTCGTACTGCAAGACAACTGGTGGCTGAGGCCTAATGCCCGCATGAGCATTTTCTCTGCGGAATGAGGCTCTTCGGATGACGTCCGTTTTCTCTGCAGGTCAATGTTCTTTGGTGAGCCGAAGAAAGTGCACTGGAATTTTCTACGACAGGATGTTGGAGCTCATATCTTGCACCCTAGTTGAACTAGAGGAATCCAGGACACTCTACCCCATCCACCATCTCGTTGTCACAATAGAATACCATAGCAGCATCTCTGGATAGCTTTCATGTGCTCGTCTTGGGAATTTCCCCGAATGTTTCGCCACTGGCCTCACGCACAACTGCGGCGATATTGACCTTCACTGAGCCCAGGAGGCGAGCAGCCTCAGTCTAAGCTTTCTTGGACCAAGTTTCCGTGACAAGATAGTCAGGTCTAGGCTCCATGTCAACTCTCTGTCGCTGCTCATCTGGGGGTTTAGGGTTGCTTGAATAATCTTTGTCATTGGCCTCAAGGTCGCCATAAACCTGGGCTCGCTTGTAAGCAACCCAAAGCGCAGGCTGAAAGGAGCAATTGATAAAGCAGATTCGATGCCTGTTGGAGAATTATCTATTGATGTGATGGGATGTGCGTCATTACCGTGTAGACCGTGATTGATGAGTCAACGAGAACTAATTAACCTGTAATCTCATAGATTCACGTGACAAGCGTGCTGTATCACAGACACAGTTTTGGATATTGCAACTGCTGTATGAGGCATTGCGTCATCAGTATCTTGCATGGTTTCAAGCAACGCATGTTATCAGGGTCGCGCCATAGTCTCGTTACATATTATGTGGGGGAGGCAGTGAGGCTGACTTGGGAGCAAAGCATCATAGGTCAAAAGGGGGAGTACCAGGTACCTAGGTACCTACCTATGTGCCTAGCACACGGGTGTCAATTACATCAGACCCCTTGCCACCTTAGGTACCTAGGTATCTATGGAGGCACAGAGGGCGGCTCCACGCCAGATACGAGTGCACCAGTCAGCAGTGCGCCGCCGTAGTACAGCAAGAGCGACCTAATATGGACTCCGTGCCTTGCACCAGACGACTGCTTCGTACATGCCAGCTTGCATTTGCCATTGCACGCCACCACCCAACTCAACTCCCGACGCATCTTGCAGAGTCAACCTTTCGCCGTTTTGCTGCCCGATATTTGGAATCCTGTCAGTGACGGCTCCTGGAATGGCGAACAGGAGCGTAGCTTGATAATCTATCTTTTCCCGTTTCTGTTTCTGTCCCCTATTCCCCGCAAACTGTACTTGCATCTACATTAAGACTTCCACACCACGCGCATGCCCTCTGCCATCGACACATCAGTTCATGGAAAGCCTGCTGTCTCTACTGGTGCCTCAATCGTTCGAAACTTGCTGCTGGAAGACGTTGAATTCATCACAGCTTTCTGCATGTATTCATCCTAGCCGCCTAATACTGTTTGTCGCATTTGCATCATGGCCAGCCCCTCGGCCAGCTCTTGGCATCCGGCGATGATGCCTAATAGCGCTGTCGATCTTGTAGCGCAACCGTCAGAATCAAATTCGAATAACGCCGAGATCGCAACAGCGACCGAGAAGGTCGTCTCTCCAGCAGCATTGCTAAATCAGAACAATCAATTTGATGACGAGGCCGACGCATGGCTTATTTCCGAAGACACTGTGCCGACGAAACCGAACGAAGCCTCACACACCACGGAGTTGCTGGACGAGTCGACGCAGCATTCATCAAAATCAACTGATGTAACAGGGCAACAAGTTGAAGGTGCAGATGCATGGTTGATTAACGGAGATGAAGGGGAGGGGGGTGCCTGGTTGTTAGAGGATGATGGAGCTCTTGCAGCCGAGTCCAAGGAGCTTCCTCCTGCCCCTAAAGGTGCTCAATCACCAGACGATGCACCACCCCAAGAGCACGCACAAAATGCAGAGCCTGCTGAGTCAAAGACGGAAAACCCTACTGATGCGGGACCAAAAGTGACGAGGACTACGTCGTCAGTAGCACAACACTCAAGCTCCATGTCCTTTGCTCGCACCGTCTCGCACGAGATAAGTTTCGCAGATGACGATGATGGGGAGTGGAATCTGGGCCGAGCTGATACACACTCTTTCGAATTCATGCCTCCGTCAGATCGAACAAATTCCTTACCTGCTGTGCCGTCATTGCATTCAGAGGTAGACACTCAGGTTGGTCAGCCGCTGCCGGCCAACCAGGCTCTTGATGTCATGGAGGAAGACAAGAAGGAAGCAGAAATAGAAGAGGAAGAGTATCTGTTGCGTAGCCCTGAAGGTGTCAGCTCAACATCCTGGCAGCGGCATAACATAGCCAGACCTCAACATTCCGCACATCGTTCCATTGGTTCTGAGGTCGAAGTGCCCACTGCCACCGAGGAAGAGGCTCGTTTCGAAGAGGGTCTACCACTGATACCACAGAAAGAGACTGATGAAGGCGCTCAACAGGCGAGCAATAATGACACAAACCAGGCCCGCGAAGAAGAAGATGATGATGATTTCTTCGGCCAAATTAACGATGAGGCGCAGTACGAGCGTAGGGGCGATACTAAACCTCTTGAACGAAAATCTACCACGCAAACCATGGACCGTTTGGGTGATCGAGGCTCATTCACACGACAGAGCACCCTCAACGAGGCCTCAGAAGATCATGCCGATGATTTTAATGAAGGAGTAGCCCTAGGAGTTTCTGACGAAGCTGAGGAAATTCCGGCGACAGAGGATTTGGATTCCAAATGGAAGCAGGCGTTCGGAGACGACGAAGACGAGTTTCTACTGGATGACTCTGCAGCAGAAAGCAAGGACATAGATACAGCGGCCTTCCTGGGCAGTGACGATGAGGGCCTCCTTGACGATGACATGGACGAGCCACCGGTGTCTGTTTCCGCACCGTCTCAACATCAACAGCCTGGGTCAAACCCTTATACGCCTTCTGCAGCCACGAAACTGTCGACACTATATTCGCCGGCGGCCACCACTGGCACCATCCCTGAGCAGACATATGGTTATGGGCAACAGCAAACCTCTGAATCACTATATGGATTAGCCCAGTTTGGACAGACGCCGCAGCCACTGCACCCTGAGCATCCCAAGACACAAAGCTTCGTAGATAAATCCAAGGTCGGATACTCTTCGCCATATGACTTGCCTACAGATCTGGTCAAACCTCTCAAACCACGAAAGCGGCCGAGTCTGCAACAGGTGCCGGCCGAGACTGCGCCACCACCACCTAAAAGTGCCAATGTCTATCCAACTGAACAGCCAACCCGTCCTCTATCTACACCCGCACCCTCATCGGCTCCACCGACAACAGCAGCTTCTGGATTTCCTCAAGGACAGACTCTCGACCAAAATGCCTCGGCGCCGGCCTTGCACCCCAAGAGCAGCTTTTTCGAGGAACTTCCCATGAGCTCAAAGCCACGCTCTGCCTCCCGGCAAAGCCAACGAGGCCCATCGCCAGGCCAGTACATTCCTAGTGATGTGCCATCTCAGCAAGTATCGCCACGACCACGACAACCGCCGCCGCCGCCAAGGTCGAAAACCGTGCCTCCTCCGGCATCTCAAGTCGTGCCATCGCCGGTTCCCCAAAGTGCTCTTCCCTCTGTTGCCTCTGCAACTTCACAATACAATGCGGATGCTCACACACCTGGACTTGCTAATCTCGTAGCTCCACCCAAGACAAATCCTTACGCCAGTCTCCAATCTCAGCCTAACGCTGCGACTCCTCCGTCGAGCAGTTCGTCTCTATATTCACCTGCTCTTTCAGGGCCACAGGGAGGTGGCGTTTCGATTACCAGTCGCTACTCGCCCGCGCCGTCTGCTGGATCACGTCCAAACAGCTCTTATGGTGCTGGAACAACCTATAATGCTTTGCCTCATTTACCGAGAACTTCGAGTCCTTTGGCGCATTACGAGACAAGTGGTGCAACAGACGGCCAGCCGTATGACCGCCGAGTGAATTCATCCTTTGAACCACGGCTCAACCGCGTCTCGTCTCTACCGCCCACTCGAGAGGTTGACGAGGAGGAAGCCGAGGAGGTTGCATCTCCCGGAAACCGATCCTTTAGTACTAGCCATATAGTAACTTCTTCTACTGCAAAGGCTTCTGAGTCCAGGTACAGCGCAGCGTCACCTGATGCTGCCATCCAACGCACGTCTCCGTTGCCTTCCAGCGGCAGTGTGCCGACTGCGGCTTTATCACCTTTGAAGAGAGCAATGCCCAATTATGCACCCCATCCACGGGCTCAAACTCGTTCTCCCACTGCTTCGAACACTGACGGTAAAAAGGGAAGCAAGTCGAACGAATATGCTCCCCGACCTGTGTCTGCACACGCGCCACCAGTGGCGCCTGTCATGGCCAGGTCAGCTCAATCAGCTAATGTTCCCACAGGTCGTGCCCGCGGTCAGTCCATCACCAATATGGTGCCACCAACCGATGGCAGAGAGCATGACCCCCTTGAAAGGTGGCGAGGGGCCCCGATTATGGCTTGGGGGGTGGGCGGAACGTTTGTTACGACTTTCCCCAAGAGTATCCCTCGCTATGCGATTGGCCAAACCACACCAGTTACTATCCGCACAGTAGGTGAAGTCAAGGTGCAGAATATCAAGGATGTCGACCCTCTACGAGACCGTCTTGCCAAGTTCCCTGGCCCGCTCAAGGGCAAGTCAAAGAAGAAGGAAGCCATTGCATGGCTGTCAGCCAGTATTGAGGCGCTAGAGAAGGACGGTGTTGATGCGTCATTCCACTCCCAGTTATCTTTGGGAGCAAAGCGCTCTGTTGAGCGTTTGTTGCTGTGGAAGCTGCTGCGAGTGTTCGTTGAGCATGATGGTGTCTTGGAAGGATCTTCTGCAGTTGAGAAGGCTGTTCGAGAGATCTTAGCGCCCCAGACAGCGGATCTTCGGAATGAGGGTGCCCCTCTCTTCACCGGGGCTGATGCTGGCGCTGGCGCTACGTCTATGAAAGCCGACGGCGTTGATTCCGGTGCTATCGAGAATATTCGCTTCGACTTACTTAAAGGCGACCGCGAGTTGGCTGTATGGGCTGCCGTTGATAAGCGCCTCTGGGGACATGCTATGCTCATATCGCAGACTGTTTCAGAAGACCTCTACAGACAGGTAGCAGCGGAATTTGTGCGCAAGGAGGTCAATTACCCAGGACACAATAATGAATCTCTGGCTGCCCTTTACAAGATTCTGTCGGGCAACTATGACGACTGTGTGGATGAGCTTGTTCCCTCCCATGCCCGCGCGGGATTGCAGCTTGTATCTACAGAGACATCTACTGGAACTACCAAAGATGCGATGGATGGTCTTGACAAGTGGCGGGAGACATTAACACTTGTTTTGAGCAACCGCAGCAATGAGGATATTCGCGGTTTACATGCGCTTGGTAAACTGCTATCTGGCTATGGTCGGGCCGAGGCAGCTCACATTTGCTTCATCTTCAGCCGTAGCCTGTCGGTTTTTGGGGGACTGGATGAACCCAATCTAGATTTCGTCCTCGTAGGCTCAGACCACAAAAGCCAGTCTGTGCAATTCGCCAGAGAGACGGAAGCGCTTCAGCTCAGCGAAATTTACGAATACGGATTGACTCTCGGTAATGGCGTGGCAGCTTCTGCTGGAGCACCACACCTAGCCGCCTATAAACTACAGCACGCCGTGACCCTTGCTGAGTATGGCTTCCGCGATAAAGCGATCCAGTATTGCGAATCCATTGCTTCAGCCATCACCGCACAGACTCGAAGGTCTCCATACCACCACCCCATCTTAGAAGCATATGTCGAGGACTTCCTGGCAAGATTAAAATCATCGCCCAAGGACGCCTCGTCGTCATGGATGTCCAAACCCACCATGGGCAGGGTCTCTGACAGCATGTGGAATAAGTTCAACAAGTTTGTATCGGGTGACGAGGATGCCAGCGGCCACGCGGGATCTGATGGTGGTAACGGACCCTTTGCTCACATTGCATCCTCACCCAATATTTCACGGTCACCATCAACATCAAACCTTGATGTTTACGGATCATCTCCTGGCTACCAGCCCATGGGTGGGGTTTCTCTTGCAAGCGGAACTACAGCATCTCGATATGCGCCCGCACCGACTGCGTCATTCTCAGACGCAATTTCCAATTCACATGCGCCTGCGACCCAGTCGCAACACGCTCCCGCAGTAGCACAATCGCCACGTAGCAGTCAAGAGCATGCTCATAACCCATACGAAGCAAGTTACCCAGGTCCAGCTTCTACTCAAGCACAGTCCAATGTCTACCAGGCCCTCGGTTATCCTGGCTCCGCACCCTCCAATTATCAGCCTATTCAGACTTCGTCTGTCCGTGGTCAGGGTGACCCAAAATCAACCTTGCAGTCTGCAGTCTCTAGTGGTTATCAGCCATATGGCCTTCAGGAGTCACCAGATATCCAATCCCAGCAACCCATCAGCAGCAATAACAACAACCAAGGCTATGAACCACCGTCTTACGGTTACGAGCCCCCTCAAGCAGTTCCGAACCCTACAGAGGACAACAGCAAGCAAGGCGCCAATACCAGCGGCTATGTGCCACCCTCATTACAACCCTATGAATACGAGGCACCTTCCTATCAGCCGGAACCCGATGACGACGAGGCGCCCAAAGCGAAGAAGAAGAGCTTCATGGACGACGACGAAGATGATATTCCAGCCCTCAGAAAGCCGCAGCAGCAGAGCAAATCAGAAAAGGACCGGGAGAACGAGGAGATGTTCCGTAAAGCCGCTGAAGAGGATGGTGAGTTACGCGCCACGGAATTCAGATAAATTTATTACTTCTAAAAAAAACTTTGATGCTGACATCATGTTCTTTTGACAGCCAAACGCGCAGCAGCTGCAGCAAGCACTAAAAAGGGCTGGGGATTTGGAGGCTGGTTCGGAGGCAGCAAGAAGTTTGATGGGAACATTGGCGAGTCATCGGCCGGCAAGCCCATCAAAGCCAAGCTCGGCGAGCAAAGCAGCTTTGTATACGATCCGGACCTCGGCCGCTGGGTCAACAAAAAACCTGGTGCCGAAAATGTCGAGGCAAAGACGGCTACGCCTCCACCACCCCGAGCTGGTCCTCGCTCTGTGGGTGGCACGCCCCCTCCACCCGGCACTCCCCCTCCGCCTGCCGGAAGAATGAGCGTTCCTCCCATAGGAATGCCACTGCGGTCTGCACACGGCGGACTGTCAACCGCGCAGTCAATGGATAACCTGAATGCCGGCGCTCACCCGACAAGCATATCCCGGTCGGTCTCGACCGGCAACGTTGCTCCAGGGCCGCCATCAGCAGGACCACCTAGCAGACCTGCTACAAGCATGAGTAACGCAAGCAGCATTGATGATTTGTTGGGAGCGCCTGCTCCACGGAAAGCGGGCCAGAAGAAGCCCAGAAAGAGCGGCCGCTATGTGGATGTCATGGCAAAATAACGTAGCAGCAAGACAGATGAGATGTCTTTGGAGCAGTTTATGGGAAGGGATATAATGGAGTAAGAAGAGGAGGCCAACTCCCTGAGAATTGCGCACACATACGGCGTTTCCTGCGATATAATTTACTAATTGCTTGGGATTCTTGTACAATACATATTTCGATCTCTGTTGTCCACGGTGAGGATCTGCACCATGGCCCCGATTGTATGATAGCATTTACCAAGCATGGCTTGCACAATTGAAATGGCCTTGACGCTCGAAGAAGTAAAATTCTTGACACCGTTTTCCAGGTTCAGATATTCTAGGTATTTGGTGCTTAGGATTATTTGCTGTACGATTGCACGTAGTACTGTGGTGGGGGTTAGTCCAGTTGGATATGGATATGTATGTGGAGCAAACTCACTGTGACAACAGAATCCTCAGCCGAGGCATCATCATAATGCGGCACGTAGACATATAGGATCAGTGCATGATCATCCGCAAAGCATGCAATCACTCGACCCTCCAACCGGCCTACGCTGAGGACCCGACTCCAATCTTTACCATCAACACGGACCGTGGCCCATCGGTCGGGCCCATCCTCACGAAACTTGGTACTGGGGTGGTCTTCCACAGGGCGATCCAGCTGAGCGGGATCTAATTCTGGATTCTCAAGTTCCGACCATACGCTGCAGATATCGGTGGCCTCTGTGGCGATTCTAAGCCGCAAGCTACCATGCATGTTGGCACTGAGTTCCAACTTTGGCGCTTTGGAGGGAGTGGCACCCGTGAGTGCTAGTTTCGTGAAACGGTCTGATATTGCTTTGAGCTGCAGCAACGGCGGCAACTGAATATGCACGTCCGGTTCCCTCACCTTGGGCTGCATGATTGTCTCCACCGTTTCCGGGTGCAGCACGCGGACGGGTATATCCTGCGTGATGATCTTTTCGTGTTCTCTGCGCAAGGACGTCTCGAGGTGTTCTTGCTCAAAGACGTCGTCGCCAAATGCATCGTCTGGTTGCAGCTTGGCTGCAGCTGCTGATGCAGCGTTTGACGTGCTGGATGTGGTGGTTGTGATGGTCATGGAGAGGATGGGGAGCCCATCCTTTTTGGTGAGGCGGAGGGAAGTGGAAATGCTGTTGAGAGCGGACTTGAGGGCGCGCTGGAGTGGTTGGAGGGGCAGTTCGAGGTTGATGGTGTTGTTTGACTCTGCGGACTGGATGTGGTATCCTTCGAAGATGAGGTCCATTGCTAGGGATCTGGCGCATTTCGTCAGATGTTAAGAAGACCAGGAGTAAGATGGGGAATAGACAGAGGACAGAGAGTCGTACGCCCAGACTTGGGATCCCATGTCGGGGATGACGGTGAAGCGAGCTGTGTCATCGCTGAGACGGACCCAAGCGATTTTCTCCAGAGATGAGAGTGCTGCAGTGAGTTCTGGAATTGGTTCAGTGACGGAGCACGGTGAGATGTGGCTGGCTTCCCTAAATTAAGCTGAGGCTCACTCGTGAATGTACGTATGTTCTTGAGTTCTGTGCGGAATCGCATTGCGATTGGAGTCTGTTGTGTTGGATGAATGAAGTTGTTGAAAGTTGACGCAGGTGCGATGCAGGTGAGTGGGGTGGGAGCGTCCCTGCACATACCATACAATACATACATATGTACATACACACACGTATTGAGTCCACTTACACAGCTCTTTCCTCCAACACATAGGCCGTCGATAGACATTTTTGCCTGATCTGAAAAATCTTGTCAACATTCCGCATCTCCACCATCACTACTTTCTACATCGACCGCCGACATTCTTTTTTTTTTTTTTTCTTGGATCACGTCCACCGCGGTTGATTTCTTATAGCCCGTGGTTTCCAACCCCCAGCCCACTTACTCTTCTTCCCATAACAAGCCGCTATGAACGTCTTATATTACATTACGCACTCACAATGGCGCCCGCCAAAGACAGGATGCAGAAGCTGACAACAACGCTGAGCCGCAGCTTCACACGCAGGATCCTTCGAAATGATACCATCATGTTTCCAGAGTCAAGGGTGCCTCTGCTTGTCAGACAGCCAATTGATGATTCTCCCTCCGAAACTGGACCACCTTCTCGAAGGCTTAGCCAAGGGTCGACAATCTGTGTCGGAGGCGGGCCCGAATTAAGCGGATCAACTTTGGTCGTTCCAGATGCAAATGAGCAGACATCGAGAGAGAGCCAGTCTATAGTGACACCAGAAGCAGAACCCCCTATCAACACCGCAGACACTGCCCAACCAACGGAGATTCAGCCGCAGCCACAGTCTCCTACAGCTGAGGACCACCCCGATGCCATTACTCCAGCACCGCGGCGACGAGTGCAATCAGACCTTTCTGAAGCCCCCACTGCATGCGATTCCGAGGGAAGACCAACCCATTGCTACATTTGCGGCAGGTTTTTTGGAATAGAGAAGGCCCAAACCAGAGAGTCCATGGCCCATCTACCATGCGGCCATGTGTTCGGCCATGAATGCCTCTTCCGATACATGACGAGGCCGAATTGTGCAGCCAAGTGCCCCATTCTTTCCTGCATCACGTTGCGCCATGCCTGCGAGCATCTAACGATGCCTAAAACCACACCCCCCGCAGAAATTTATCGCAACAACACTGTGGCAGTTTTGCCCTGGAATTATGAATTCTGTACAGGCCCCAAGGGGTTGAGGTATCTCAGAACCATAACCCGATCAGGCGGCAAAGTGAGAAAGCTTGAGTCTCAGAGAAGAAACCGACGAAAGTCCGCCCGGGGCTTTGCATCTCAATCTCGGCTGAAATATCACACCGCTATCCTCGAGCAGACAGAGAAGCGGCTGGAAGATGCGCAGTCAGTTTGGTGGACGAAACGATGGAACAAGTTTGGCAAGAAGAAGAGGCGTAGCACGTGGAGCTGGCGTCGCGTCCGGTTTAGTCGAGAGTCTGATCCCACAATCTCATAAGCGGAAGCATATGTATAGATGCGCATGTATGCACCGAAGTAGAAGCATCAGCATCGAGTATCTCAGCGAATTGACTTTTCTGATTTTTTTTTTTTTTTTACAAAAAAGAGTTTGCAAGTTCCAGATGTGACGTGTGGGAATTGTGAAATCCTGACTTGATTGATATATCATATGTTGTTTTATGCCAGAGACCCCGAAAGCGTTATAAGGTGGCAGAAAATACAGAGATGCAGAGGAGAAGAGTGAAAGGGGTGGAAAACCCAAGAAAACAACCAAGGATTCTGTAGCTAAATAGCACAGTCTGTTAAAGGGTTTAAGATGACAGACTGCGCTGTTTAGCTATAGAATCCTTGGATGTTTTCTTTGGCTTTCTACCCCTTTCACTCTTCTTCTCTATATCTCTATATCTCTATCTCTATATCTTCTGCCACCTTATAACGCGTTTAGGGTCTCTAGCCTTAAGGCTTGCGCAGTTAGGCACGCAGTATAGGTTGTTTGTACTGTGACTGCTATAGTCTGTGTTAGTAAATAGGAGATTGCAGTGCTTTCGGAGGCTATATAGAAGGGAAGTCTTATAGGTTTTAGGGAAGACGTAATGTTAGTAGGATTTAAGATATGCAGAGAGAGAGAGAGAGAGAGAGAGAGAAGTAACAGTAGAATGCGACGAGGGCTCGTTTATATATGCTGTATGCAAGCTTTTAAGTTTTTGGCGTGAGTCACTTGCGTATAATGCGCAAGCGAGCGCGAAATAGCCTTTGCGGGCGCGGCACCCACCTATAGCTATAAACCTTAAGTCTAAAAGCTTAATTCAAGTGATATTTTTAGGCCTTACCTTATGCAGTGCTGGCACAAATTGGGAGAGGATATTCAAAAAAAAATTTAATTAACATGTCGTTTCATGGGTCTTCAGGTAACTACAAGTATTGACGAAATTAAACCGAAGAACTCGTGACATCACCTCTGGGGTTGATCTTGGTCACTATCGTCGCTATCGTCCATGAATCCTTCTTCTAGACTGCGTCTTTGTCAGCAAGGAATATCGATGCTCGGAACGAAACACGTACTCTCTACTCAAGCGTCGCGTGTGGTAGTCAGCCCTGGACATGGCTTGCCTGATGGCATTCATGATCTGCGAATCGACATGACCCAATTCCTCGCCACCTTCCAAAAAGTCGTCTGCGTCTGCATTATGCACAGCGCCTCCATTCCTGCTCCACATAGACGGCAGGGTCAGCATCGAGAACCGCTGCCTCACGAGGTTCGACAATCCGGATGCATATATCGGAACAGGGAGGTACTGGCTGTAGCGAGTTCGATAACGACGCCAAATGGGAAGGATGGCAAATGTGAGAAGGAGGAAGAGGATGAGCGAGACAACGGCCGGAATGAAGATGGTCTGGGGTGTTGCGCAGCATGTCAGTGCGCTTGGAGAGAGGGACAACGGGGAGGCTACTTGGAGAGACGCATGGGACTTGCCTTGAGGAGCGACAGCGGAGATGAGGCCGTCATGATGGCGAAGCGAGGTGCCGGATGTCACGGGGCGTAGTGGGCAGGCTGGTGTTGCCTGCGAGTCACGACCGCCGTGATGACATGAGGGTTGAGGGATGGTGGTGGTTCGAGACGCGAGGCAGCAATTATGAATTGCGCATGGGCTGGCTGGGCTGGAGTTGCGGAGAGTTGAGGGCGTTGAACAGCGCTGGGTTCCCTGCAGGTGGGGCCGGGAGCTGGGAGCTGGGGCCCTACGGACCAGGCAACAACAGGTCAGTGACTTCGGCCAGATAGGTCTGGCTCACTCGATGTTGTCGGTTTACGTATTATGTACGACGCAATACTCCGCTCTCCCGTAATGTTCACGTACCTGGCTTTGGATCTCCTGGTGGCGGTCTGGACATCGTTTAATGTGCACCCGCGGGCAGTGTAAGCGCCAAGATATCGCATCGCGGTTTTCTGTGCCTGGAGGGATTGATGACACGAGTACGGAGTAGTGCGAGTGCAAACATGCTGATAAGTGCTGATAAGTGCAAGGAGGACGGAGAACCGGGCACGATAACGATAGCCGATGCCCGGGATAGAACTCGCCTTACTTAAGAGGACGACACAGGTGCCAGGTTATTCCGAGCGTCCAGTCCGGCCACGGCTCCACTTCCTCGTCGCTCAATTTATCCATGGAGTATGCAACATCTCGTTTGGCGCTAGTTTTGGACGCTTCCACTCCGCATCCGACCAGTTCCTGCTTGTGCTGTCTCCTTAGCCGCCACCTCCTTGCATTGGATGCATTGGATGCTGAATCCAACCAGTTGCTACTCTATCCACCGCCCGGCACCCCTGCTTGTCCTGCCTGTTCAACCAGAGCTTCATTCAGGGGCCTGCTACCTGCTACAGAACATCTCCGCATAATACGACGACAGACAAGCCTTTCGCTTCTTCCACCAAATCTCGTCACCACTAGAGCGACTGTTTCGACATCCAGCACAAGCAACGGAACCCCCCCCCCCAACGAGCCCGACGGACATCGAGAGCCCCCCAATTCACGACCGGATTATCCATAAGTTGGCCTGCATTCTCCCATCGATTGCACGCCACGGCCCCTATCCCCGTGTCACTTTCGAATCCGACCTTGACCGTGCCTGCATCTCACCACCCGCACACTCTATTACTTGACCGGCAAAAGCACCCGCCTCTCTTGTTCTGTAGGACAGCATAAAACAACAGCACTTCCGGATAGCCGGATCGAATCCGTCAACTCCCTTGCTGCCCGCTTTTGTTCTTCCATGGTTATTTTCGAATCAGGACGACGGGGTGCAGTGTGCATGTATATCTATAAACTGCTGCGAATATCGAGACTGGTACGACAGAGTTCGACTTGCGACTCCCTCAATCATTCATCTAAGACGCGAGGCGCTTCCTATTTTTCACGCGACACACAAGATCCACAAAGGGGACAACTCTTCAGCTGTCCCTTTGTCTTGCTCGCAGTTTGACCTCTGGTAGGCCCCAGCTACCTCTGACTAAGGGCCTCGGCTTTGGATCGTTCATCATGCAAGCGGCCCTGGGCCAGCATTTGTCCGGTTCTACGTGTCTCACCTAGGTAGCCCTTGTTCAGTGAACCGCCGTCACCTCCAACAAGAACAATGTCCTCAGCAGACAAGCCGAGACAGTCGTCGGGGGGACGATCCCTCTTCTCCAGGAGTAAGAACAAGGATAGAAGAGTGATAGATGGTGATCACCCCGATGCCGGTAGCACTTTGAGCTTTCGCTCATCGCGACACAAGCGAGACTCGTCCACCGTGTCCGTTGACCTGCCGACATCGCCAGATCCTGCAGCCTACATGATGGCAGGTGTGATGGCATCCATCCCCTACGATAGTATGCCTCCAGGCTCGCGATCACCGGTACCCGTCGACTACTTACCCAACTCCGACCAAGTCCCCGCACGACGTGAACCTCCTCCTCATCAACTTAACAAGAATGCAGGCGACTTTCACCAATATCCGTCCTTTGACCCTTCCACTTCCCGACCCCGGGAATCAAACATGACTATGGCATCGACAGGCCGACAGACGCAGTACCAACAATGGGGTCCAGGCCGGGGAAGCTTGGCCAGCACGGCCAACGGCTCATCACATATATCAAGATACGACTCATATCTAAGCGTCAATGGTGGCCGCAGCTCTGGTGACAACCTCAGCATATATTCAGGTAATGCTGCAAATCGAGATAATGGAGGTATCGCACGCTCACCGCAACTAGGTATACCGAACACTCCATCGCCCCGGGAGTCTAACCGCCTGACCAAGTTTCCTGGGCCTGGCTTCAACCACGAGACGTTTTATTTTCCCAAGCCGGACGACGACAATGTCATTGACCAAATGTTCCTGCAGCTCATGCAAAAGAGAGGATGGCACAACTTGCCAGAACAGGCCAGACGGCAAATGCTGGCCTACCCACCGCAGAAGAAATGGACCTTGCTTCACCAAGATCGATTGACCGAGTGGCAGGGTGAGCAGAAGCGACGACAAACTGCTCGGGCGAATCATTATGCTGCATCAGACATAACGACGTACTCTGACGAGGAGGGCACTCCGGAATGGTACGTCCGCAAGGTCATGGAGGACGGGCTCGACACCAAGGGCATGGGAAGTCTCGAGGTCAATCTCCGAACCCAACAGATTGGCTGGGTCAGGCGCTTCGTCGAGTGCCAGGGACAGGTGGCCTTGGTGACGCTTCTGCTCAAAATCAATCGCAAGACCGCGGCCGGCCCCGTGCCCGAAAGCGCTCGCGTCGAGAAGAACCTTGACCGAGAATATGATATCGTCAAATGTCTAAAGGCCCTCATGAACAATAAGTTCGGCGCTGATGACGCCTTGATGCAGACCAAGGTGCTGGTCGCTCTTGCGACGTGTCTGATCTCCGCACGCATCACCACGAGAAAACTTGTGAGCGAGATCCTAACTTTTCTGTGTACCTGGGGCAAGAATGGTGAGGGCCACGTCAAGGTAATTCAAGCGTTAGACGAGGTCAAGGCCCAGTCCGGAGAAAATGGACGCTTCGACGCTTGGATGCGTCTGGTCGAAGTCACGATAGATGGCCGCGGTAAAATGGGCAGTCTTGTTGGAGCCAGCGAAGAAGTTCGAACGGGTGGTATCGGCATGGAGAACCTGCTTATGGAATACGCCGTCACGACACTGATGCTGGTGAACATGTTGGTGGATGCATCCGAAAATGACTTGCAGCTGCGAATTCATATTCGAGCTCAGTTCACGGGATGTGGTATCAAACGTATTTTGACAAAGATGGAAGAGTTCCAGTACGAGCTTCTTGACAAGCAGATTGAGAGATTCCGCACGAATGAAGCCATTGACTACGAGGATATGCTTGAGAGAGAAAACAGCAGTGTCAAGGACAGCGTCGAGGGCGATGTGAAGGATCTTAGTGACCCTGTGCAGATTGCCGATGCTATTCAGCAGCGTATTCAGGGCAGCAAGGCGCAAGATTACTTTGTCTCGGCTCTACAACACCTCATGGTCATTCGAGCCCAGGATGGTGAAGAACGTTTGCGCATGTTCCAGCTGGTCGATGCTATGCTCAGTTATGTCGCCATGGACAGGCGACTGCCGAATATGGAGCTCAAGCAGAGCCTCAATTTCACCGTACAGAGTCTCTTGGACAAACTTCACACGGATTCGGAGGCGCGTCAGGCCCAAGATGAAGCTCTAGAATCGCGGCAAATAGCAGAGGCTGCCATGGCGGAGCGTGATGAAATGCGAGCCAGACTTGAACTCGGAGCGGATGGTCTGGTCAAGAAGATGCAGAAACAACTTGATGAACAAGCCCGCTTCATCGAGGCCCAGAAGAGACAAGCAGATGGCCTAAAGGCCGAGATTAGCAGCCTACAGACGATACGTGCCAAGGAAGCACAGAGAAACGAGCTTGAGACACGAGAACTATACCTCATGCTCAGGGATGCGCAAGACATTGCGGCGTCACACGCCAACAAGAGCAACAAGCCCGGAGAACCGCAGAGCAACGGAAATGCTGCTCAAATGCAAGGCATTCTGGACCGAGAGGGACTTATGGAGCGTCTGCAGATGCAATTGGAGCGCCAAAAGACACAATACAAGCTCGAAGGGCGAGTCTGGGGCGAGGCTGGCGGCCCGTCTGACCGTCTGCGCGCATTGCGTGAAGAAATGGATGACGATGACTTGAAATCTCCGGCCGGCAGCGGGACACCACCTCGCGACCTCACTAACAGCGTGTTGGGCAGCATCAACCGCCAGACTAGGACTTCTCGCAAGCTTCAACAGTCGGACAAGGCTGGCGAAGACGATATTCTCGAGGAAAGCGAAGATACTGAAGGGGAGGAGGAAGAAGGCGTCATCTATGAGCGCCCTCGCATTGTGAAAGTGAAACGACCAATTATTGATCCCAAGCAGCAGGCAGGTCTGGTCAGCGAGATTGGTGCCAAGGTCAAGAAGTATGAAGGCAGCGACTCCGAGGACGTTGATGAGACAGTAACACCGTCGCACCCAAGCCTGGAATGCTCAACTTCTCTGACGTCGGCTGATGGCGAGACTCCCAAGGGTGAAGGTGATGCTGCGGGTGGTGTTGCGGCCGCTCCTCCACCGCCGCCGCCGCCGCCGCCGCCGCCGCCTCCCATGCCAGGCCAGATCACAGGGGTACCCCCCCCTCCTCCGCCTCCTCCGCCTCCTCCGTCCTTATCTGTCTCCATCCCTGGATCTATGCCGCCGCCGCCGCCGCCACCACCTATGCCGGGTGCCATGCCTTCCGGACACTTCTTGCCACAGAAAACAACGTTTACCGCCACACCAGGCATTGGTCTACCCGTAGCACGACCCAAGAAGAAGCTCAAGGCGTTGCACTGGGAGAAGGTCGACACTCCGGAGACGAGTCATTGGGCCGCGCATACTCCATCTGCCGAAGAGCGAGAGGAGAAGTACAACGAGCTTAGCCGGAAGGGTATCTTGGACGAGGTCGAAAAGCTGTTCATGGCCAAGGAGATCAAGCGACTGGGCGGCGGAGGTGCCAAGAAAAGTGATAAGAAGCAAATCATTTCTGCGGATCTGCGCAAGGCATATGGTACGTGCTCCAGAAACGTTCTTCACCCGTCATGTCCTGGCTAACTAACCACTAACTTCTCAATGGTACAGAAATTGCTTTTGCAAAGTTCTCACAGCATTCTGTGGAAAAGATTGTCCAGATGATTATACATTGTGACCCTCAGGTGTTGGATAACCAAGTGGTCATGGACTTTCTGCAAAAGGATGATCTGTGCAACATCTCCGATAATGTGTCCAAGCAAATGGCGCCATACAGTCGAGACTTGACTGGACCGGACGCCAAGAGTCAAGCTCGCGAGCAGGATCCCAGCGAGCTGACCCGACAGGATCAGATCTACTTGCACACGGCATACGAGCTACATCACTACTGGAAGAGTCGAATGAGGGCTTTGTGGCTTACCAAGAACTTCGAGGCTGATTACGAAGAACTACACAACAGAATCGACCAGATCATGGTCGTGTCCGAGAGTCTGCGTGACTCAGTATCTCTGATGAATGTTCTTGGTCTTATTCTAGACATTGGCAACTACATGAACGATGCCAACAAGCAGGCCCGAGGCTTCAAGCTCAGCTCGCTTGCACGGCTGGGCATGGTCAAGGACGACAAGAACGAGTCCTCGCTTGCCGACCTAGTGGAACGCATTGTCCGAAGTCAGTACCCAGAATGGGAAGGGTTCGCGCAGGACATTGGCGGCGTGTTGACGGCGCAAAAGATCAATGTCGAACAGCTTCAAGCGGATGCCAAAAAGTACATTGATACCATTCGCAACGTCCAAATGTCGTTGGATTCTGGCAATTTGAGCGATCCGAAAAAGTTTCATCCTGAGGATCGCGTCAGCCCCATCGTGCAACGGTGTATGAAGGACGCTCGTCGCAAGGCAGAGCAGATGGAGCTGTATCTCGACGAGATGATGAAGACGTACAAGGACATCATGATATTCTACGGCGAGGACCCCGCCGACGAAAATTCCCGACGTGACTTCTTTGCCAAACTGGCGACCTTCTTGACCGAGTGGAAGAAGTCTAAGGAGAAGAACATTCAGCTGGAAGAAATGAAGAAACGCAACGAGGCATCCATGAAGCGCAAGCATCAGGCACAAAAGGGTGCTGCCGTCGCAGCGCTGGGAGATGGCAACATCTCGCCCACCAGCACTGGTGCAATGGATTCGCTACTGGAGAAGCTCCGAGCCGCTGCGCCGCAGGCGCGCGACCAAAGAGACCGACGCCGTCGCGCACGCCTCAAGGACAGGCACCAAGTGCGCGTCGCATCCGGGCACAAGATCCCCGACCTCAACGAGATGCCCGAAGTCGAGGCCGGGCTGCGGGAGAAGGACCAGAGAATCGACGACGAGAGCGCGCCAGTGACCAGTCCCGGATTAAGCTCGCCACGAGAGGGCGAAGACGACGTGGCGGACAGAGCTGCTGCGCTGCTGCAAGGTATGCGAGGCAACGGGGACAACGACGCGGAAAAGAGGGAGAGCCAGCGACAGGCAAGGAGGCAAACGGCAGAAGAGGAGCGGCGACTACGGAGGCGAAGGAGGGAAAAGGCTGGCACGAGCTTGGCCAGCAGTGAGGCCAAGGACGATGAGGCCACTGGGGCTGGTGACGATGCAATAGCCGAGACACCAAAGACGGTTCAAGAAGAGGCGGAGCAGTCACAGGCCCACGGGGAAGGAGAGGAAGAGAAGTGTGCCAATGGGGAAACCATAGAGTAGTCTTTTTACCGGAAGAGGAACAGCATATAGCGTCCATATATAATGTTTATACCAGCACAAATGCGTGAGTGCATGCCCCCTTGAGGCTAGGAATTACGTCCCATCCGAGCTCCTACAAATACCACGTTCTAGATCCACTAACTCTTACAGAGCAGCTAAACGCCAACAATATAGATACTTGGAAGATTCCAACTGCCTCTATTACCTCCCCAGATATATAGTTTCAGGGTATATTCAAGTGTATATTCATGATGCCTTGCCTTACCCACGTTCTGGATCACTAATCATAGAGCACCCAAACGCCAACAATATACAGATACTTAGAAGATTGCAAACCGCCTCCCATCACCTCCCCGGACTAAGCGGCCTATTGAAGCCGCCCTGCCGATTCATATACTGCCTATACTCGGTCTTTTTCTCCTTGCGCACGGCCCCGACATCGTTACCCGCGACTTTCTTCCCCTTTGTCGTGCCGAATCCTCCGAATCCCATCAAGGCCTGCATGGCGGCCATATCGTCTTCGTCGCCCCCCTCACCGTTGTCCCCGATAGTGTCCTTGGGCGTAGCAGCGCGTCTCGAGCCGCGCGGCGAGGGACTCCGTCGGCCGCGAAGAGGTTGTTTGTCAGGGCGGGAGCGGGTGGGGAGGCTTGGAGGGCTTCTGCTCCCCGGGGATGCGGAGCGGCGACGCACATCTCGTCGGTCTGACACGGATACTTCTCTGTCGTCGTGGCGGCGGTCCCTGTCGCGCGCTCTGTCACGAGGCCTGCCGCCGTGGTCTCTGTATTGCCTTTCGTCGGGGGAGCGGGAGCGGTATCTTGGGCGGTTGTCGCGTCGGCGTGGGCGATCTGGCTCGTCCCACATTTGGCGGGAGTCTGGCCGGCGGGAGCGGTGGTCGCCCATTGTTGACGAATGTGTCCTGACGATGAGGCGTGAACGATGTTGGGTGAGGTTGAAGTTGCTGAGGGGGAGCAAGTTTCTACCTGGAGCTTCGATTTTTTTTTTTTTTTTGAACTTGATCTAGCCAAACTAGGAAGGGTTTTCACTGTGCAGAAGTACTTCTCGTGTTACCGCTAGGAGCTTCGTTTTTGCATTGAATTATTTTGGAAACGCAAATTGGTCTCCTTCAATGAAGCCTTGATGCACTCTACAGCAATAGGCTGATATGGGTAAGAAACCTTAAGATTTAGGCGCGAAGCACACTAAAAGTGGTCTAATCGAAGTCAGTTAGATCTGGTTGGAAATTTAGAAGCTCCGGCTGGAAACTTGCTTGTCCTTTTTGGGGGGTGTGAGCAGAGAGAATAACGTTTGTGGTTGATTACTGGCTACACGCCCCCAACTTTTTTAGATGTAGAATCGGTGCCTTACCCCGCTCCCGCATCTCGCACCTCTTTTACGTCGCTGCGTGGCCTCAGACAACGGCCGTCGGGTTTCACACAGGCTTGTTTTGCCACAGGATTGTTCACCACCGGGATTTGTGCTGAGGTAGAACTCGATATCACGGCCGCCCACGGGAATTGAGCGACAGCATGGCCAAATTCGCCCAATTGGTGGCAGCCGCTGGTCTGGCAGTCGCCGGCGCCGCGGCCACGGGCGATCCATCTGTGCTCATGAGCGAGATCGGACGCCAGAACAACCAGAGCTTGCTATGGGGGCCGTACAAGCCGAATCTGTACTTTGGTGTGCGGCCACGGATCCCCAAGAGCTTGTGGACGGGATTGATGTGGGGGAGGATGGACGGCTACGACGATGTTCAGGGTGGTAGGACCAGACAGAGGCTTTTCTTTTTTCTTTTCTTCCCTTGGGGTGAGGGTCGTTTGCTGACCATTTTCAGGTCTTCGATATACTTGCGAACAGGGTGAGGATATCCACGGGTATGGATGGGATGAGTATGATGCACGAACGGGCGGCGTGCAGACGATATATGACGAGGGGAACAAGATTGACATTACGACGTCGTTTGTCAAAATCCCAGGTGGCAGACATGGCGGCAGCTGGGGCGTTCGCATAAACGGAAAGATGCACGATGATGCGCCCAAGGACAGCAAGACGGTTGTGTATTATTATGTGGCACAGGAAGATGCGGGCGATCTTGAGGTGTCTGGTGACGGCAGCAATGTCGGGTTCAAGGGCGCCGTCACGTTTACTGGAAAGTCAGAGTCGCTGGGGGACTACAAGCTGGTGTTGACGGATGGCAAGGGTAGGTATCCCACCAGTAGCCATGCCATTACCGAGAAGCGACCTGGTGATGTGACCTTGGTGAACAGTGCGAGCTTTGGGGAAGACGTCATCTGGCAGGCAAAGCCTTTGCTGTTCCAGCAGCTGCAGAAAGCCACCCTCGAAGTGAAGGAGGAGTATGGGATGGATGACCCGCCTCCTGCGTGGCAGGTATATCGCATACCACACACTCCTGGCAAGGGAAATTCGCATATCGTCCAGAGGACGTATGAGGGTTCATTTGAATTTGACGTGATATTCTCATCGGGGTCTGCTGGAGCAGAGCTGGCTAGCGAGGACGTGACCAAGGCCATCGAATCAACCAAGGAATCTTTCTCGGAACGGTTCTCGTCAACATTTGATCTCAAAGCACCATTTACCTCGGAAAAGTACCAGTCGTTTGGCAAGAGCATGTTCTCGAATCTGCTGGGTGGAATTGGGTATTTTTACGGACATCAGAACATTGACCGATCGTATGCGCCAGAGTACGACGAGGAGAACGAGGGCTTCTGGGAGGAAGCTGCCGCTGCTAGGGCCCGCAATGAGCAGAAGCTGGAGGGCCCGTACGAACTATTCACCAGCGTGCCGTCCCGGCCGTTCTTCCCTCGCGGGTTCCTCTGGGACGAGGGATTCCATCTGGCCCTCATTGCCGACTGGGATATAGACCTGACGCTCGAGATCATCAAGAGCTGGTACAGTACGATGGACGGCGACGGCTGGATACCCCGGGAGCAGATCCTGGGCCCCGAGGCTCGTAGCAAGGTCCCTCAGGAATTCCAGGTCCAGTACCCCCACTACGCAAACCCCCCAACGCTGTTTCTGGTCATGGAAGACTTCATGGAGAGACTGCGCAAGACGAACGGTACCCAGTCTTCGGGCAAGGAGACGCTGGGGCAGGGCGCGCGCAATCCGCTGCACACGGCGCACCTGGACAACTACGAGCTCGGAGAGAACTACCTCCGGCAAATGTACCCCCTCCTGCGCCGACAATACGACTGGTTCCGCAAGACACAGCGCGGAGATATCAAGGGTTACGACCGCGAGGCGTATTCCACAAGAGAAGGCTACCGATGGCGAGGCAGGACGCAGACGCACATCCTCACGAGCGGCCTGGACGACTACCCGCGACCGCAGCCGCCGCACCCAGGCGAGCTGCACGTCGACCTGATGGCCTGGGTGGGATTGATGACCAAGTCTTTGAAGAACATTGCCAACGCTCTCGGCCTGGAGGACGACGTCGCCGAGCTGAGCAAGAACCTCGATGCGATCGAGCGCAACCTGGACGACCTCCACTGGTCCGAAAAGGAAGGCTGCTACTGCGACGCCACCATCGACGCGTTCGAAGAGCACCAGCTCGTCTGCCACAAGGGCTACGTGTCGCTGTTCCCCTTCATGGTGGGCCTGATGAAGCCGAGAGACGCCAAGCTGGGCAAGACGCTCGATCTCATTGCAGACGAGGAGGAGTTGTGGAGCGCCCACGGCATCCGCAGTCTGAGCAAGCAGGATGAGCATTACGGGACGGGAGAGAACTACTGGCGCAGCCCGATCTGGATGCCCATGAACTACATGATTGTCAAGCAACTCCAGGTGAGAGAAATTTTGATTTTTTACAGTTGCCCAAAAATTAAAAAAAAATTAAAAAAGGGGGGCGGGGGGGGAAGGTTTCTATCACGCCGTTGACGACAAAAGCTAACCCCCACGGTTTTCATCGCTAGACTCTCGCCAAGCAGGACGGCCCGTACCGCAGCAAGGCGCGCGACATGTACTCGCGGCTGCGGAAGAACCTTGTTGACACGGTGTACAATGGCTGGGAGGAGACGGGGTTTGCGTGGGAGCAGTACAATCCGGAGACGGGCGCCGGGCAGCGCACGCAGCATTTCACGGGGTGGACGAGCTTGGTGGTTAAGATTATGGCCATGGATGATTTATCTGGGCCTGGGACAGAGAAGGGGGAGACTGGGCATGAGAGGGATGAGTTGTAATGTAGTGGGCGGTAGGCGGTAGGCGGTAGGCGGTAGGCGATGGATGGATGGATGGAGGGACAAATGGACGGATGGACGGATGAGGTTGAACAACGGGTTCTTCGCCATCTCATCCTGGTGGTCAATTGCATTACACACGTGTCTTGTTTGCCTGGCACGTCGTCATATCGCCGACTATGAAGATTACATGATCATGTAGCATGTATCATGTCTGAAGGGACTTGGCGTCACAGCACGTCATGCTGAGAATGAGCAGAGCCTCCCACGTAATCGTCACCAACAAGGCACTTGCCTGGCCTTCCCTAGCCTTCTTCTTCATCTTCTTGGCTCGCGCGCCCCGGGACACAAGGGTCCCGTGACCCGCTCTGACTCTTAGTGAGCCCAGCGGGCCCTCCAGGCTGCCAGCTGCCAGCTGCCAGCCCCGAAGGAATGTCCCCACCAACAGCTGACATCAGGCAACCAGGCCGATTTCCACAACAACCAGATACAGTACGCAGATGATGATGGTCAAAAAACGAAAGAAAGGAACGAAACCGGGCCATTTCAAAGCTCAAGCAATGCGAGACACGACATGTCTCTCTCTGTCTTCCTCTGTCTCTCTTTCACAGGGCGTCTTTTGCCCCGCCGGCCGCGCCGCTGCAGCATCACCCATTTCTGCCCCTCCCCCCGTTTTCGCGCAATGCCGTTTGACTCATCGCTCATCTCATCTAGCCCCGTTCTAGCCCCGTTGCGGTGATTACTCAGGGGCGGGCTTCCGTCCACGACAAACCATTTTGGGGCCCGGTGCGTTCGCGGGCGAAATGGATGCCACCAGTTGCGAAAGCCATGTGGCAGCCCTGCCGGACCCAGGGTCAAACCCATGGCGGTCCTATTTTTGTCGTCGTCAGAATGCCGAGGGCTGCGTCTGCAGTAGCCTTCACCCACGGGGGAAAAAGAAAAAAAAAAAAAAAAAAAAAACAAATCCCAATTGACACCGGACGCGTAGCATCACATAACGCCTGCCTACGAAAATGTACAGGTGACCACGGCACACGCAATGCGGTGCTTTTTGCGCGCCAGGGCTGAGCAAATCTAGGCAGACATGGCGTGAGGTAAGCGAGGCACCATGCAGGTTTTCTTCCTTCTGTTTGCCCTTTCTTGGCATTTCTTCGTGCGCAGGCGTTCTTGGTTTTTTTTTCTTTTTTTTCCTTCTCCCCGTTCTCTAGGATTTGGGGGCCGGCAGGTTTCGTTTCAGGGATGGGCCGGCAGGCACGCGGGCGCTCAGCCCTACAGGATTGACTGGACCTGATCGTGACTAATTGTACTTGGCCATGACGATAACGTTGCCCCTTTTGTTGTAATTCGGTTCTTTCTATTTTCTGTTTTTTTTTTTTCCGTCGAGGCTGGATTTGGGGGCCGGCGGGATTCTGTGAGGTGAGATCTGGTGAGTTGGCTCTGAGGATGAAAGGTATATAAGGGCTGTTTTTCGTTTCCTGGTGTTTGGAATTCCAGCTCCAATTCGACAATTGCTCTACATCCTTGGCATAAACACCATCTTCTCCAATCACTGCTTCCTTCGATCGACAAGAACAACATCTTGTCCACAGCACAGACAACTGTCCCCAATCGCGCAGACAATTCTTTTCACATTCCCGCACCACCTACTTCTCACTCACAATGGCCGCGTCGACCACCACCACCACCACCCTCGTCAACTCCGGCCGCTCGGGCTACAACGTCGTCAAGGGCACCCCTGGTACCCAGCCGCCCAGCAACGAAGACCGCCGCTAGGGCCTTGCTACCCTTGATGCATCTTCCCTCTGTTACTATCGGGGGCGAGATATCTTTCTTTTTGCGCATATTGGAAGCGTGTCCTTGGCACTTATAGACGGGGCAAAAGACAATTACCGTGGCAACACTATTAGCATGGCGGTGGGATAGACGGCGTTTGGCAGTATTACAACAACAAAACAGACAAAAAAAAGGGGGGGGGGGGGGGGGAAAAGATTTTTAAAAAAAAAAAAGGGGGAAAATTTGGGGCGGGAGGGGAAAAATTTTTCCCATTTCAAATTTTTGGAACGAATTGGGGAAAAAAAAAAAAC
>KQ061688.1:40930-54276 GCA_001008035.1 Atkinsonella texensis
GGGTGGAACAGACTTGTTAAAGAACAAGACGGGTGAAACTTCGTGCTGGATGGCAGAAATATTTCCACTTCACATTATTGGACACGAATTGCGGGAAAATAAAATACACTCTTGACCCCTTTTTTTACAATGTTGTGCCATGTCTTATGTATGTGTGCTCGCGGAATGCAGTGCGCTTTCGTGAATAAACGGACATGCTGCTCAGTGTCATTTACCTACGCAGAACCTACACTTGGTCAGTTTGGACGCACGGAATGTCGACGGCCGGCACTCACTTCTCAAACACCACTCCCAGCACGTCCTCTGTATCCCCCGCCTCGCCTCTACCCGTGATTCGCGCGAGACAATCTGCCGCGTACCGGAGATATTCTGCCGCCAGGACAATGTCCGCGCCATGCCCGCCATCGGGCTGTGCTTCGTCCAGAAAGTCTTCCAAATGGCCCCGGCACTTGACGAGCAGCTGCCGCTGTCGCTCCGTCACGCCTAGGAGCTCTCGCATGTGGGGGGGCAACGACGTCATTTGGGAAAACGACGTCGTCAGCGCCGTCATGACTTCTTGGAAGCCGCTTCCCCCCGTAGCAAGGTCTTCCTTGCAGGATATGCAAATTGGCTGAGCTCTGAAAGACGGATGGCTCTCGTCGACCTGTCGGCTGAACTGCGAGAGCAGAGTTGAGAATGTCCCCTCGTCCACGGCATCGCGCTTGTTGACCACCACGAGGGCGCGTTGGGCCTTGGCGGCCAGATCGAGCGTCTCCTCGTCGAAATGAATGTACGGTCCAGAGCAAGCCGTCTCTACAGAGGCTAGCATCACGATGAGATCAGACTCCCTGGCCTTGTTCCTCGCTCGTCGAATCCCTTCCTCCTCCACTGCACCGATATCATCATGTCCCTCGCTCCGTGATCGAAAGCCCGCCGTGTCTGCAAACAAGCACAAGTACCCGCGAATATCCAGGCTTGCCTCAACAATGTCCCTCGTTGTGCCGGCCTCCCCAGACACGATTGAGGCCTCTCTCCCCACAACCATATTCATTAGTGAGCTCTTGCCTACGTTCGGTGGGCCGACCAGAGCTATGCGGATCCCGCTCCGTAGCAGCTCACTCCTTTGCCCGCCAATCTCGTGGAGATGGACATTGTCCAAGATTTCTCTGACCTGTCTGGCCACATTCTCTAGCAATTCCGACTGAGACTCGTCGAAATGCTGGTCTTCTGAAAAGTCAATGAGAGCCTCCAGTTCTCCCCGCGCCTGGAGCAGTTGCTCTCTCCATCGTTCATACGTACGCCCCAGGGCGCCAGAGTTGCCGCGCACAGCTGCCCGGCGTTGCTGCTCCGTGTCCGCGCTGAGGGTGTCGCCGAGGGATTCGATTTGTGCCAGGTCTAGACGGTCGTTGATGAAAGCACGTTTAGTGAACTCGCCCGGTTCTGCGTACCGCGTTGGTGACGTGGTGAAACACTGTGGTATGGCAGAGAGGACTGCTTTCACTGTGGCCGGCCCTCCGTGGACATGCAGCTCGAGCACATCCTCACCGGTGACCGTCCTGGGGCTTGGAAAGTAGAGGACGAGGACTTCCGAATCAAGCATGTCTGGCTGTTGATTGCGTTTGGGGTGAAAGAGGGTGCGAACAGCGGCACGTCGTGGCTTGGGCGGTGTCGTGTCTGGGCACAGAGCTTGATATATCTTGCCGTCTTCTTAGCGTACAGTCGCCTTATCAAGCACGGGGTCAGGGACGGCGGAAATACCTGGAGACATGAAGGGCCAGATATGCGGATCACCGCAATTCCCGCTCGCCCCTGCGCAGTGGATAGGGCATAGATTGTATCTCCTGTCGAGGGAAAACTCCGAGGGTTACCACGTTGTCCATGAGTCGTGTCGAGGGTGAAGTGTCTGGTGTGTTTGAGACGCGGCACACCCTGCGCCAGCTCACGCCGTCTATACCACAGAGGAGCATGGTTTAAACAGAATGCTCTATTGTTTCTGGTACTGGCAAGGGGAATGCGCTCGAGTGCGGCCCTTATGTAGCCATCTCGGCTGGTTTGGAGGACATGAAGCCGCCGATAAGCACATGGCAAAAAGTGAGCGAGTCGATCCATCGTCCGACCAGCTCTTCAGCTATCTGATAATAAGGTGGGAGGTCCGAGCAGAGAATACACCGGACATGTCATCGAGGAGAACCATGTATCAAGGGTAGCATCGCGTCCACACCCAAAAATAAACGAACAACTGCCTGCTCGCTGTGATGGAGCATGAAATCCAAAAACGTTTCGACACAAGCAATCCATGCACGGAGCCTCCCTAGCTGCTAGCACTTTCAAAGTACCTGTCCCGGCCCCACTGCGTCCCTATGCAGAAAAAGCAGGCGGTGAGGCGGGGGATCCACGGCCTCACAAACTCCCACTCACACACCACAGCTTGCGCACCACCGAAACGACGACGAAGCTTGGGTTGCCTGGCCTGGCCGCATCAAACACCCGTCATTTAAGCTCGCTCCCCGACACAGCAGCATCACCACGAAGCCACGAACCACCATTCCGTCCCCCCCCGGCCCATCGCAGGAGCCGATCAAGCCCAAAGATAGCCCATCATGTTCAGAAACAATTACGACAACGACTCTGTCACATTGTACGCGCAAAACTGCTCCCAAGAAAGCCAGCTGTGATAGCACTTGAAGCTCCGAGAATTGCATACTGATCGTGTTCCCCCCCTTTCCTCCGTCACACAGCTCGCCACAAGGCAGAATCTTCCAGATTGAATATGCCGCCGAGGCAGTGAAGCAAGGATCCGTCGTCGTGGGCATCGTCAGCAAAACTCACGCCGTTCTTTGTGCTGTCAAGGCAAGTTGTACTAAAATCCCCCCCCCCCCCCTGGGGTTGCGGCGTCAAGATGACACCATCAAGCTGACCAGCGACTTTTCCTCTCCCCATCACAGAGAAATGCAGAAGAATTATCATCCTACCAGAAGAAGCTCTTCTCTGTCGACGAACATGCTGGCATCGCCATCGCCGGCCTGACCTCGGATGCCCGCGTTCTCTCCAACTTCATGAAGCAGCAATGTCTCGGCCACCGCCTGACCTACGGCCGGGCGATCCCACTCCGCACCCTTGTCGAAATGATCGGCGATAAGGCCCAGAGCAACACGCAGCATTACGGGAAGCGGCCGTATGGTGTTGGACTGCTGGTCGCCGGCGTGGACGAGAAAGGCCCTCACCTGTTCGAGTTTCAGCCATCTGGCATGACGGAAGAGATGGTGGCTTTTGCGATCGGTGCGCGTAGCCAGATGGCCCGGACGTACCTTGAGCGCAATCTCGATGCGTTTGCCGACTGCTCAAGAGAAGAGCTGGTGAGGCATGGGCTGAAGGCTCTGAGGGAGAGCTTGGTTCAGGACAAGGAGCTGACTGTGGAGAACACGTCGGTTGGCCTGGTTGGCGTGCAGGCCGAGGGCAAGAAGGGCATTGAGCCTTTCAAGCTGTACGAGGAGTTTGAGGTGAAGCAGTGGATTGACAGCGTTGGCGAGAGCTCAGGAAGTGGCTACGGCGACGGCGAGGGCATGGATGTCGACAGCTAGTTTGGGCGCGTGGCAGATGCGTAGACAGGGGTTGCAGGCATGCGTGCTAGATCATGTACAATTACAAAGCGGAAACGCTGCTAGGAGCAGCACATTACGGTCTCAATATGAGTGACAACAATTTACAAGGTTGGGACCCGCCCAAGAAGAATGGCTATTGCTATGACTGGAGGAATCGGACATGGTGATAATTCATACAAACGAGATGCTCATCTGTGAAGAAAGTCAAACCCCTCATATACCCATGCAATGCCCCCAAGAAAAGAAAAGAAAAGAAAACACCCAGTGCCAAATAAGTCGTGCTTTTATGTATCTACATCTCTGGTGTGATCCCTGGTGTGCTTTCTCTATTGCCTCCCCCACTCGAGCTTGAATGTTGTCTTGGACACTTCATAGTCCCGCAGCGCCTTGACAGCCCCTTCGGCATCAGTAGCTGAGACCAGAATGTTTTCGTTCCCGGGCTGGACGAAGCCTTGCTTCGTAGCTTTGTTCACCCACTCGAAGATGCCATCCCAGAATCCCCCAACGTTGAGTAAGCAGATGCCGTTGGTGTGGATACCCAGTTGATTCCAGGTGATGACCTCAAAGACTTCCTCCATGGTGCCATAGCCGCCGCTTAGGCCGATAAAACCGCTTCCAGGCCCGCCGGCGAACACCTCCTCGGCCATCAACTTTTTGCGGGTGTGCATGTCCTTGACAATGGTGGTGCGGCCGTACACAGAGCGAGTGGGCACAACTTGATTGTCCTGGTTTACCGTCTTATACGTCTCATCTCTTTCGTATCGAATCAGAGCCTCGGGAATGATGCCGTGGACAGATTCGGGCCCATTGATGGAGCAAACAGTCTTTGCGACCTCTCCCATGAGGCCAATAGTGCCACCGCCATATACTTGGGGAGGGGAGGTCAGTCGCAGGTCGCATCAGAGGGAGAAAAAAACAACATACCCAGATCAATGTTGTTCTCGGCCATGACTCTGCCGAGTTGTCGAGCCGCCTCTATATGCACAGGGCTGTCGCCGTTGCTCGAGCCGCAGAAGACGCAAATCTTGGTCCGGGGCGTGCCGTTTTGGCCCACGACAGGTGTATCGGACGACATGCTGGCTGGCTTGAGTACGAACTGGCGCCAAATTAAGCGGGTGAAAACTTGCTCAGATGCGGTGAGGAGTGTCGGATGGTTTATGTGGAGGATTGCTCGACGTTGGCAAGGCCGTTACTAACAGAATTCTGTTTCGTGAAATCGTTCAAGGACGGGAGTGGGGAATGGGGAACGGGGAACGGGGAGTGCGGGATTGTTGCACGGTACGTAGCGGGGTCTAACCGACCATTTATAAAAATTCAAGCCTGATGAAACCCACGCCGCGCGGAGGCCGTGTGGGGCACGTGGGAAATGCCGGTTAGGTGGCTCGCTCTGAAACGGCAGCGGAACGCCTCAAGTCGCACAATCTGTATCTCCTCACAATGCTGATGTCGATTTCGTGCATCGAGACCGCTGAGATTTCGGTCAGGATCAGGGTTCGTTTCGTCCGCTGCGAAATGTGGCCGATATGTACCTAGGCAGGTAGGTAGTGCAGCACGCAGAGACATTCGGCCACTAAAGTCCAATCGCCGAGTATGACAGCTTGCTTGATGTTTTGTGCGCATAAATGCGTGCTGGCTCCTGCTTAAAGCTAGGAAGCCCTTGGTTAAAAGGCCGACATGAAACGAGTTGTGGCGTGATGAACCTACTGCACACGAACCCTAATTGAGTTGATAAGGGTTTACAAGATGCAGAAAAAGGGCAATGTACTATAAAGAATCGGTTTGAACGAAGTACTGGATGCCTCTTAAAAGCACTTTATCGCTTAATTGTGGATGGAATACTAGACGGTAACTGATGTGGTTAACGAGCAACTATGTGCCTTGATACCTCCTTTACGCGCCAGCCCTAATGTTTGGTGAGAGCAAAGCACCTTGCGGAGATCTGGTAGAGCGTATAAGAAACTAACTGGCGCGACGCTTAATAAATCTGCGCTAGTCCTCACTTTAACAGCTGCTTTAACAGGAGATAGAATCCACTACTGTTTTCCCGTTACATCTAGATTCTTCAACGCCACATCTCTAGGGATAAGTATATTACCACACCGAGGCACTTTATACTTTTCTATAACTAATAGCCGGACGAATCATAAGTGAAGTCTAGTATAACTAGCAAGTGGTTCTAAATTGTGTCTTTACAGAAAAGCCTCACTGTAAAGATGTAAAGCAGGAGCTACGCTTCTCCCTGGTCGCTGCGCAAAACACAATTCTCAGAGCTCCGCCTTCCTGATTAGCAAGAAAAGGGGTGGGGACGCTCTTGCCTTGCATGTGGAGTACCTACGACCCATTTAGCCTAAGGCCAACCAGGCGAAATCTCCGCCCAAGGAAAGGTACCTAGATATCTTGGCATCTTTTTTTCCAACAAGCACATATATCTTGCGCTGCCATTCGACTCGAAGCACGGAAGACTGAAGCACGGAGCGGTGCAAGCAGTCGATATAATGTCCGGCCCTGACCGGGCCATACGCCAGCCCCAAGGCGCGACACCACCGCAGCAGCAGCCGCAGGGAGGGCAGGGAGGTGTAAGTAATTAAATTGCCGGCATGTCCCTATGGCCCAACTCACGAGACACCAGGCTAATAGTGCATCGTGCGGCAATAGGGTTTCCCCTTCCAAAAGCTTCTTTTAGGCGGTGCTATCTATCTTAGTCTGAACATGGGTCTCTCGTACTTCCTGAGTAAAGATCAGCGAGGTGTCCAAACAACCGATCCCAGTACTGGCAAACCTATCACCGTCGCCTCCAACTTGGGCGATATTCCTGCCTTCGAGCTCCGGCCGAAGCACCTCGACCAAGGTGCCCAACATCATCCCATTCCTCACAAGATTGCGCCAATTTGGCCTCAGGACAGCCATGTCGATATTGTCGTTACGATCTCTCCGTCCTCCAACCCGATCCCCATCTCTGAGACCCCGGCAGAATTCCTGGTGCTGCAGGAAAGGGACTTCAACCTGGGAAATAGCTCGGAGAAGCGTACAGTGGACACAAAGTTTACTGTTCCCGAATCTGTGCAGAACAACGGAACCCTCTGGGGCCACTTCTACGTCGGCCTCGTAGGCAGCATTCTGGACCCGTATCAACCTGGCTTCGACAGCGCCAAAGCTTTTCACTTCGCCTATCCTCTTACCCAATACCTGCCCAAGAAAAAGATTGCCAAAACGAGGAACTTGCTAGACTCTAGGAATGATGAGCAAGACGCCCAAGTGGAGGAGAAGCCATCAGGTCCCATCATCAGCACCCACTACCACCCCAACGCAAGCTTCTCCTTTGTGCCCGGCATGGGCGTCAAAGAATTCAACCAGATTCACCCTGCAGTCAAGCACTTCCTTCTACTTGAAACCACTGGTGCTCGTGACGGAAGCGGTCAGAACGGCTGGTACTGTAAGTTGGCACAGATGAAGAGTCTTTCGGGACCTCTGTACATGAAGCTAACTTTGCAGATCCCATTTTGTTCATCAATCAATTTTGGCAGCTCAACAGTCACATGACGGTGCTCAACGAGACAGTCAAAGAACTTCCTTTGCATATCGACCTCACCAACATGGCCATGTGGAAATTCAGCACCATCGCCTCCATCGACTTGGGCTCCAAGGAAAACGCACGCAGGGCTGCATTTGGTCAGTCACTGCCTACCGGAGGTGACGGGTCTGAGATTGAGATGATCAAGGAGGTGTTGATTGACACGAACCCCATCTTGCTGGGCATTACAATCATTGTCAGTATTGCACACGTTATTCTCGAGATGCTAGCCTTCGGTTCCGATATTGCCCATTATCGCAAGAAGAAAGACAATGTCGGCATCTCTGTCCGTTCAATCCTGGCCAATGTCTTCATGCAGACCATCATTTTCCTGTATCTGCTGGATAACTCTCAAAATACAAGCTGGATGATTCTGGGCTCCCAGGTCATTGGTATCGTCATTGAGTTTTGGAAAGTTACTACCGTGGTGGATGTACGTTTTCGGCCAGCACCGCCTGGATCATTTCTGCCCTACACCATTGTCTTTGAAGACAAGCACAAGCTCAGCGAGACTGAGGAGAAGACCAAGGAATACGATGAGATTGCCTTCAAGTACATGTACATCATCGCCGTACCCCTCTTGGTCGGCTACGGCATCTACTCGCTTGTCTACGAGTCTCACAAATCCTGGTACTCGTTCATCATCACAACTCTTGTTGGGTCCGTGTATGCGTATGGTTTCCTCATGATGGTGCCCGCCTTGTACATCAACTACCGTCTGAAGAGCGTGGCGCACATGCCAGCCAAGGCCATGATGTACAAGTTCCTCAACACCTTTATTGACGACCTGTTTGCATTCACAATCAAAATGCCTATTCTTCATCGTCTCGCGACCCTTCGTGACGATGTCATCTTCTTTGTGTACTTGTACCAGCGATGGGCATACAAAACGGACTACACTCGCGTCAACGAGTTTGGCCAGGGTGGTGATGATGAGCAGCCTCTACTAGAGGAGAAGGCTGATGTAGTCGAGAATAAGACTTCAGACATCAAGCCCGAGGCCAAGACAACCGGCACTGATGCTGGCAAAGCTACCAAGAGAAAGTAGATGTGGTGTGGAACATGACGAGACAGCAGCAAGCGTGCTTCCACCCAGCTCCGGTACTAACGTCCCCTTTATTGCGATGCCTCCTCCATCCATATTCGTGTCTGATAGACATGTATCAGGAGAGAATGATGCTTGGACATCATGTTTGTAGGCAATCTTGAGGCGATGCAAGGGTAGGCTATTCTTAGCTCAGACCAAGTTGCCTTAATCGCGTTAGGCGGACGCACTACGCACACATTTTCTAACGCCTGCCGCTAGAAGAGACTAGCAGGTGGAATAACGTTTAACGCATGGCAGAGGCTGTCAAGGGATCTAGCCCCGTAACCTTGTTCCTGATCAATCGAAACAGAAGTAGAAGTGGAGTGGTACTCCGTATGACTATCCAACTCTCTCAAGTTGTCTCTATTCCCTCTGGTGAAACGCTGCCACACAAATCCCACATGTCGCGCATCGATCAACGCATCAGCAACGCATCAGCAACGCCTCAAGCAGCGTTACAAGCGGCCTACTAATCAATGTACCGAGCAAGCCATAGACCGCCTCTCTTCATATTCCATAGTCATCTAACCATCTATCTGGGTAGTCGATTAAGTGCCCGCGGCAGCGTTTGCCGCCCCAGCTAATTTACCGTCGCACAGCGTCAGCCTCATGCAGCTACTGCATGCATTCTAGCAGCCGGGTTTTCGAGCGTTGTTCCCGAAAGCATGAGATAGACTTTGTCTTTTTAAGCTTTCCCAGACCAGGATATTGAGAAAACATCCATCTCCGCATCGCGGCGATATCGTGCATGCAGTGTCAATAGAGCGAAGAGGAAAAAAGGAAAAAAAAAAAAAAAAAAAAAAAGTCGATCGGCCAGATGAGGCGTTTATGCACCAGAGATGCTAATGCAATGCAGATGCATTGCAGCTGCGAAAGAGCTTCTGCGCACTCATACTCACGGTTAGAAGAACCGCAGTGATCTCTTATTGAGACAGGCCCCTTGGGAAAATACATCGCCAACAGAGAATTAACGAGTCTCATATGTACGACTGTATGTGATCTATCTCTGCGCTATATTGATGCTTCGTTTATTTTTCGGACTCTATCTCTTTTGATGAAAATTCTAAAAGAAGAAAACGACGAGCGTCCCCCAGTTTTTGGAGGCAAGCCTTCCAATTAGTGTCGCCGAGTTGTATAACATCACCGTTGTCGACATCAAAGTCGTGACATAGGAGAGTGTGGATACGATCATCTGTTTCTCTCTTTTTCTCTTATTTATCCCATTTCCTTGTTAGTGGTATAGTTTTATCCTATTCGAAAGCCGGCTTTAACGCAAGATAAGTACATAAGATGAAGACATGTCATTGTATCATGGGCGAGTTGTACATGCTGACAGCATGGTAACCTGTGAGATGCTGCAGAAACTCCCATTGCTGCGTCTCCCAGCCGGGCCGTGATACCGATACCGGCGGCGCCGTCGTCGGGCTTGAGCTTTCGGCGCCGGGTTGGAGATGGTCGGCGCCATCTATTGGTTTGCGAATGCTTTCTGACCGAACAAGCTCGACCCGGGGGACAACATGGTGCAAAGCTGGATCCATGGTTGGGATCGAAAGCCTGCCCAGCATGATGTCCTCCATGGTGAAGTAGCTGACGAGATGGAGCGTCCGACCGTGGACTAGTATGCTGATGGTCTTTTTTATGAGCCCGTCCTGCTTGAACTGATACCAATCCCCGAAGCTGCCGGCAACGTTTGCTGCCGACATGCCGGCGGACCGTTTCCTCCCGGTGCGGATAGTTTTTGGCTTGACGGGGGGCTTTCTCATGGGGTTACAGGAGTCGTCAAGCTCCCGATAGATGAGGAAGTTGCCCAGGACTCTGCTGGGGCCCCATTTCAGTCCGTCAGTCCAGCGTTTGATGCCGGAGCAGCTTTCTTCGAAGATGAGAACGCTCCCACTCTTGATGAGCGTGTGGTGCTCAGCGTATCGAGGCCGACGCGGGATGCCCTGGATGATACCGACGAGGTAGGCTTCGATGATCATGAGGGCATCCGTCGTTGATGCAATGTAACCATGCCACGAAGGGATAAGCGGACTACTTGAAGCATTGAGGATAATGGTGTGGTCAACTGGGAAAGACACCAGCAGGGTTAGTCAGTCAGTCCCAACTCTTTGATTCTTTGCCTGCAGCACTGATAGGATGGGGATGGAAGTTATGTGACTGGCGGTTGGCCAGGTCTGATTTTACGTACCTATCGCTCCATCCACAGGACTTGCTCGAAAGGTATACATGATCTACAGACAAAGCGAAGAAAACGAAAGAAAGCGAACGAAGAAGAAGACCCCCGTATCAGGCGGCGGGACTTGCCAATCTCAGAACAGACAAGACACAGAAGAATCTGCAGTAGAAGCTATTGCGGAACTTTCTTTCTTCCCAAGATGAGTTCTATCAACGATGAGTTCTATTAGTGGACGATAGCCTTGGTGTCGCTATGCAGCGAGACATCGGGAGACGGCAAACGTGAAACTGGGGGGGGGGGGGGAACGCTGATCGATCCAGTCTCGGATTTGATCTCGCTCAGGATATTAAGAGGACAAGCTCGTACTCCATGACCACTGGTGAAGAGAGAAGATGGAAGGTGGCAGCGGCAACCTTTGGTCAGAAGAAGAAGAAAAGAGCAAAGTTGTCTGAACCTATATAGTCTGCCAAGGACAAATCGAAACATTGCTTGCCAGGCTGTAAGAAGACAAGACAAGGGACCCTCCCCCCTTGTCCCTCGCCTGCATGGCATCTGGACCAGTTAAGCTCGCGCATGATCGGCCGTAGCATCGGTCGCAGTAGCATCGGTCGTAGTAGCATCGGTCGAGTTTGGGCAAACAGCTTTCAGGTTCGCTGCAGGAATTCAAGTCAAGTCTAGCCTCGTCCAGTCCAGCCCCGGCATTACCGTCTTTGCGCTAACCCCTGGAGGAGTTGACGACAACAAAAAAAAAGAACAAGGGAAAAAAAAACAGGAAAAACGAGGTTAGCAGGCTATGTTCCCAAAAAAATGAACTCTCTGCTTTTTTTGGTTTGTCGAACGAAAATAAAAATAAATAAATAATATGCGATACTGGGGGACAAGTCAAGTCGATCCACGATTTTCTCATCCCAGAATTTCCACAAGAAAAAAAAAGTACGTGGCTATCCACAAAACGGCTTCCTGTTTTGCGCTCTGACCGGGGGGATAGATGCTTGGGGTGTTTTTTATTCTAATTTGATTTAATTTAATTTTTTTTTTTACCTCTCTGGTGATGCGAAGATCGGAGGAGGACAAGGCAAGGCAAGGCAGCAAGCAGGAAGAACCCCGTTGACCAATACGCATCACGCACAAACCTGGTTACGCGGCAAGGGGATCGATCCCCTCTCGAGTCAGCGAAAACAACACGCTGCTGGAGAAATGATGCGGGCAGATGTTTCCATACGACGGCTTCATGACAAGTGGGCTCGGGGGGTTTGGACAGTGGCATTCGGCGCTTCGTTGACGTGGTTTGCTAGCTTATGGGTATGGAAGCCCGTGGGAGAAAAGAGAAAGGTTTGGTCTTGTGTGGTGTTTTTTTTTTTTTTTTCTTCCTTGGTCGCGAATTTGGAGATGGGGCTGGTGAGGGAGGTTACGACGCAAAAGGTCGTGGGGCTGGATGAGGCTTCTCGCGATGCTTCACGACTTGTGGGAGGTGGTGACAGCGTTTGTGCGTCGTGGACCTCTCTTTGATCGGGGGGGGGGGGGGGGGGAACCTCGATGAAACTACGAGGACTGGCTTTCTTTACAAGATCTTTCTGTCTGGCAATGGGATATCCATTCATGGCCTTGCGATGACAAGCCCTGGCCGGCCCCGTCCTTCCCAGGTCATAAACAACTTGCTCATTTGCGGCCACAATCACTTTACGTCTTTTCTCCAAGACAACTCCATTTCCCTCACCAAGCTGGCGAACAAAAAAGGTTTCTGTCAAACGGCAAAACGCAACGCAACGTTGACAGAAACGCTTGCAGCGCAGTCAGTCCCGAAGCAACGGCTGGGATTGCCCGCCCAACCAAGTAGCGCGTCGACGGGAAAACGAAGCACCTAGAGCCAGCCCACTGTCATGGAAACGTCCAAGCAGTTGCTGGAAGGCTTCCAAGGGCTTCTTCTCCCTCGCTTCCCCGTGGGTTCTCGGGCTTGCTTGCTGTAGGTGAAGGGGCCAGCCGCATCCTGGCCGGTTGCAACACAACACGATGTGACCAACAGGGAATCGCGAAGCAAGGACATAAAAAGACACCCTGTCAGGGTTCTGTTTTTCGTTCTGGAAGGCCCATGGAATGAAAAACGCCACCCCGGCATGTCCCGCGTCTTTTTGCTCGAACCCCGTCCCCGTATCACTTTTACCTCCTCAGTTCAGCGTGACGGAGTAGAGGTCTGGAGGATAACCAAGACGTACGCTAGGTTCTTGTGTGTGTTTATCATACGCCTGCCCCCCTTACGCGCGCCCGTTTGTTTTCATCATCGGGGCTACCGGACAGGCATTTTTTTTTTTTTTCGCGCCACTGTAGCTTGCTCCGTAAGTTGAAGAAAGACGGGTTTCGTTCCTGGCTCAGAACTCGGTGTTGATGGTTGAGATCTAGGCGGCCCTGCTCCAGCGCAGAAAAAAAGAATTCGACCATCATCGGCTGAAATTGGGAGCTGAGCTGGCTACTAGACCGGACAGTTCGGCTGGTCAAAGTTTTGACTTGGCCCCTTTCGAGTGCGAGTGCCGGGTGTTGTTGCTGCTACGACGACAACGGGCCGGCCTATCATGTCATGTATCATGATACGGAGTATTGCTGTCGATAATCCATCATGTCATATCTCATTTTACCCAATTGCCGTGCTTTCTGGTGAAGGGGACCTGCCCGAACTACCTATTCAAGACATGGTAATGAGATTTTTTTTGGTTTGTTTGGTTTGGTTTGGTTTGGTTTGGTTTGGTTTGTTTTTGCTTTTTTAGTTATAATTTCATTGTCTCTTCATTTATTCATCTATGCATCTATGTACAGCATCTCTGTATCTATTTATACTTCAACTTCCATTTATATCCTCCTCTCTATTTCCACCCAGCTGGCCACTTTAGAAACGAAACAAACCCAACACCCCACCCCCCCCCACCCAACCCAACAACC
>KQ061688.1:54690-80516 GCA_001008035.1 Atkinsonella texensis
ATTTCCCCCCACCTGGCCCCTTTAAAAACAAACAAACCCCCCCCCCCCCCCCCCCCCCCAAAAAAAAAAAAAAAAAACCGCTCTTCTGCACCGTTTCAAAACTGACGCAAGTGGCTTTCCGTCCATCAGGCCCCAGTTGCAACACAAACCAACCAGTTACCGCGCCGGCCCGGCAGAATTCCTATCCGCTTGACTCGCTTAACAACGCCGAGCGCGGAGGCTTCAAGTTGGCAGAAACCCTCAAGATGGGGAAAATTGACCCCCAGCTAGCTCTCGCTGTCTGGCCCAGGAGAGGGGCCAATTCTAGCTTTGCGCCTGCGCTGGGGCCGAGAGATGGAATTCATGTACGACCGAGTTTGCCCCGCGGGACGCAGGTTCGTGTTGCAGACTGAATCATGAACCTGGATATGAATGGCCGATGGAGCTAGGTTACTCGTGGTCCTGAGCCACGTACGCGATACGGCTGTACGGAGTAGGTATGTCTATAACGCCGATTACCTTTTAACCGGCTCAATTCAGTTCAGGATTGAGATCGGAGGGAGGAAGGGAGTCTTTTTTTATCCTTTTATTTTTTTCAACATGGCGCAATAGCCGGCGGCTTTTGGTGCTTGCCGCAATCAATTCCATGTCGGTCGGACCTTTTCTCCCCGACTGTGCGGGCTTTATTTTATTTGAACTTGATGTTATCTCTTTCTTTGCTCTTTTCTAGCTATGCTGCTGCTGCTGCTGCTGCTGCTGCGCAGGCCCGGTATGCAGGGACGAAACAAGTGAAACAGGAACTGGACTGCAGAGCACGTCCACGTCACGACCTGGGACGGGGCCTTTGGATAGAACCCGATTGCGCTGCGCCGAGATGAGCAACTTATTCGTCCGTTGTTGATTTACTCTATTCAACTCTACATTATATTATTTCTGCTATACTGTAGGCATATATAAGCACACACGTACATGCATACGGAGCACCTGGGCACCTGCCTGACATACTCACATATAAGGTACCGAGTAGGAGGTTATGCACAGTACTGGGGAGGCGGCACACATGTTCCACGACCAGAGCCTCACTCTGGGGATGGGAACCAGAAGAGCAGAACCCTCTTCTGGTCTTGTCGTCTTCGGCCCCTTGTTGGAGCTTCACCGGGCCGGCACTTCTTGCAGCGTGACGAACAACGGAGCAGGGCAAAGCCCCAGTGCACGGACTCCTCAATGGAGTTGCGGTTAATGTCAAGCCTGAGCACGAGCAGATTGCAAGGCCGCCCCCGGCCCCCCTGGTGGGCAAGTTGTCTTGTCTCAAACTGCAAAGGAAGAGAAGCTGCGTTGGCTGCGTTGGCTGCGTTGGCTGCGTTGTAGGTTGTAGCCCATTGGCCAGCTACGGATGATGTTGATGTTTGCCAGTCGGCTCCACAGTGGTGGTCTCGACCAATCAAAGGGCCGTCTTGTGTCTTTCTGTCGCGACACTTGTTTTAAAGCGGGGCGTGGCACGGTTAGTTGGTTGGTCAAGTTTGTTGCACGGCACGGCACGCCGTTCCGCTTCCCCTTCCATGATCATGAGCGTGATCATGATCGTCGAGCACGGCAGGCAGACGGAGCGGGCCGCAAGATGCACCCTCCGTGGTCGGACTGAACCGGACTGAACTACCTGCAGAAATAAACGGCTTGGCTTGGTTGTGGTTGAGGACTGGTCTTTGTAATGCATGTACTGTACGAAGTGAACTTCAGTGTGGCACAGGCGGGGCATATGTGGCGTAGGTGAGGTGTGGCATGCATGCATGGCCCGCTCTTGAGTGGGCCGCAAATCCAGCTGGTTGGACCAATCAAGACTGGCCGAGCTCGAGGGGCGTACTGCAACTCACGTGCCATGTCGCGACGATCTTGGGAAAATCATCAAGGGGCTTTTTCCTTCTAATAATGAATGCCGTTGGTCGCCCGCGCGGAACACTATGAGTACTTTTTTCCACGGTGACGCTTCTTGGGACATGAAAAGTACACTTCTGTTGAATTCAACCCATTGGTCCGTTTGCCCCCATTCGCGACCTTCCTGAGGCCCTTATCGCAATCAAAGGGGAAACGACTCGACTCGACTCGACTTCGTCACGAGCCTAGGCATCTATCTCCCTAACCTACCGGTAGATTAGGTTAGGTACCTAAGGTAGATGCGTACCTGGTAAGGTACCTCAAATTACGCAAAACAGTACTCCGTACAGGTACCTAGGTACCCATCTGCTGGTGGGCTAATACGTGTATCAAAGACTCCCTCTCTATCTCGTGTTATTCGATTGGCCAATCTGCCAATCTGCGCCGCCCTGGCAGAGACATCGTTTGAGACACTTGTCAGACAAAAACGAGACATTGAGAGCAAGGGTCCATGTCGACTGGATGTTCCTGGATGTTCCTGGACGTTACTGGCGTGTCTGGCTGGTACGGAGCAGGTTGTTTGTTTCACACTGTTCGTCGCCTGCACGGCACGTGGCCAGCCGTCTTGTCACCTGTCAACCCTGTTGCTGCCACTGTCTGTCACTGTCTGTCACTGTCACCGGCTGCCACCGGCTGCCACTTGCCACTGCCACTGCCACTGCCACTGTCAGCAGCCATGTCAACAAACGTCAACAATGAATGTGTGCTGATAACTTCTGTCCTGGTCGCAAACAGCCCTTGGTTTAATTCATCGGCCGTCTTGGACACTCCGCGCCGAGAGATGGCCATCCACGTTTCCGACGGCATTACGGATAGAAACCGTCACATCCATCAGGACCCGTCACTTCTCGTCGCCGTCAATAGATGCCCCGGGATTCCTGTGCTCAAGAGCCCACGGCACAGCGGCCTCATTGGCAGTCGAGTCTGGTCTACCCACGGATACGCATACATCTCGACAGTCAGCCTGTCAAATCCGTCCTTACATGATCTGATCAGCCTTGTCTAGTGATTGGTTCTCGTTCAGCATTACCCTTGCGGCTGCTGATTCCCCGTATGCAACTGTCGACCCGCCATGCCCTTCACCGAGGCCAACAAGACTCCAATGCAAATGACGTGGTTCCAACCTCAACTCGGCTAAGATTGCGATTGTAACCTGGCGTGATGCAAGCAACTGGTCAGTGTCCTCCTGTTCATGATGGGTCTTGGGATGTCTTGGATGCAAGCGTGCCGGCAGAAGACGACTATTCCGCGCGCAATCAGTCAGATCTCGGCGAGCCTATTGCTTGACCGGCACGGTAGGCATTGTGTCATGATGCATGCATAAGTCTTGTAGCAATGAGAGAGAGGGACGACGGAAATAATATATGCCCAAGCGCAGAGGTTGTCCTGTTATCATCCCAAATGCTCACATTCCTACCTTCCTAGGTACCTGGGTTGCCCGGTATCTACCTACCGCCTACCTACCCTGGCTTCACCGGCCGACACATGCGGTCGACCAGCTAGCTGTCAAGGCCATGCAAGCAGCCCATCCCCCGGCAAAACCAAGAAGAAACGAGCGAGAGAACTTAATCCGCCAGCCAGCGACCGACCCATCCATCATCTCTCGTCATGCAATCATCATGTGCACGATGGACCACGGGCCATGGCCCGCCGCAGAACTTCCCGAGCTGGCCAGAACTGTAAAATCAGACGCATCAAGCAAGGTACCTGTCATTTCATCTCGAGCCCTTCCTTCAAGTCCTTCAAGGGGTGGCTTGGGTGATCCGCGACTCGCCAAGAGCACACGGGAAAGGGGACGGCGCCTTGACCGATGCGAGACGTTACTTCTCCAGGTGCGACTTGCCTGATTGCAACAAACCACCGCTGTGGACAATGGCGTGAAAGCAAATCTTCGATGCCCTGGACCCTTGAATGATGCTGCTGGCTGAATTTCAGCCTGCCTTGTTCGCGTCTTCCACCCAGCGAAAGCAGCCGACAGTGCCCAACTCGACACGTCAGCGACGTCATCGACGTCGACGACATCCTCAACTGCCGACTCCCCGACAATGCGCAATGCTCAAAACTCGACACATCAAGCGGCGTCAGCGACTTCAACGGTATCAACTGCCGAGTGCTTCGACCATGCCTCTGGCATGAGAGACCGTCCCGCCACTTTGTCACCAAACATTGCCTCACACCTCATGGCGGGGAGTTTTCCGCCTTGACTTCCCCTCCGTCTTCATTGGTTGTGCAATTGGCGAGTGAGAGAATGTCAGCAACCTGCGACGCGTCAAGTTCGCCAATAGCACAGAAGCAATGTCAGCGCACGCGCGTTACCTTGCCCCGAGCGGTCCATAAGGTCTAAAGATGAACTCTGGAAGTACCTCTCCGTCAAAATCATACCATGGGCATGAAAACATGCTGCGCGTGATAGACCAAACACTGTATTCATTAATCAAAGTCTACACCTTAATGGCATGCATGTCCAGGAAGAGGGAGAGCAGCAATGATGTCAAACAATCCATCTACTTTTGACCATGTTCTCTGAGGTCACCACAACCTATTACCGACGACAAAATGAGTGTTCCGCGACTCGATGGACGATTAATTAGTTCCTCGGCGAGACCCGAGATGGCAGACACACAACCTGCCTCTGGCGATTTATGGATTCATGCTAACGTTCAGATCATCATGTGAGCCAATCACCTCGGAACGTAACAGCAAGTCTAACAGGGGATGGCGCCAAGGGGCAAAACTTGCCATGTGCGGAGTACATGGGGAACGTCCTTTGCAGGAGTCATTGTGGTGGCTGGAGAAGATCAGGCTATGGTGCCGCCAATCGATGCCTGTTTTGGAGACGGGACTAACAGTGGCGTGCGGGCGTCGTGTGGCGGAATTAGGGAGACTAGCATTTAACTAACAGCCTCGGTAACGACGGAAAGTTGGGCACATAGAAAAGACCACAGCATCGCGTGTGCTCGCTTCGTCTTTCGGTGTACGAGACTCGTCTTGAGCAAAAAGATAGGGTTGCATCTGTACTCGTTGCGTGCAACGCAATCCATCCACGCTGAAAGCTACATATTCGTTGCATTTCTCCCAGGGAGGCTGTGGTGCCGCTACTGTAGCATTCGGAGAGTCCTATCTGATAGCGATATGCGCTCGGGATGTCACTCGCATCCGCGTATCAGGTACAGCTTTGTTCAGGACATGGTTATATGCCCATTCGATATGACTGGAAACGTCTAGCGCGGCTGAAGTACATGTTCTCTCTGCTCAGAGTACGTTCCTTGGGCTACAGCCATGTGTCACCAAGGAGAAGCTGGCTCTGGCTATCCGGCACTTTCGCAGTCGATGGCCTACGTCGACACCGTCTACTCCGCGCTGTTCGCAAACCTAAATGACAGTGCCTGAATTGATGAGCTTGGTACAGTCCTCCGGCATGTCTCCGAAGCCTTGGCAGTAAAGAGCCATGGCTAGCGCCTAGTGGACATTCCTCTACCTCGTATGACCACGCGGCCCTGATGGAATCGTGAAGCTCGCTATACGTCGCAAGGCATTCACCCACATCCAAGTACACTGACAATATACGCGGTGGCCATACAGCCTACATGGGCCTTTTCTACTCCACGGCATTGTCATTGTCGCTCACACACTCGCCAGGAACAGGCGGATCGGACAGACTTTGTGCGCCCCAGTCAAGACCAGTGTCGCCAAAACGCAATCCTGTGGTCTATCGCAGATGCCCACCACCGGCCTGGGCGCCGTGCAAGAGGGAGGCTGTCCTGAAGCTCCTTCTCCGCCCACAACTGCTGTATCAGGACCGACGATCAGGGCTGTCGCTGGGCGCTCATGACGGAGCTTCTTGGGCGTTAGCCTAGCTGCAGCCAGCACCCTGCAAGAAGCACTTCCCTCGGCGCATGTTCGAACAAGGCTGGGCAACAGACCATCAGCCGCTAGCCAAACGTCCATAGCACTGCATACTCGATTCAGCTTGGGAAGACATCGCTGAATGGGATTTAGTTGAGGCTGGCTACATGTCAGGCGCTGCCAGGAAGGTAAATATAGCAAAGGAGGTGGTCAGTCTTAGTAGTCAAGCTAGCGCCTAACATTTGCCCCTTTTCTTAGCGGATAGGATGCACATGAACTGCTACCCGATGCCCCGAATGAATAGACACGCGGCACCCAGACTATATCTAACCATAGGTCAGTAGCAAATGCACCACATAGCCCGTCTGATAAGTCTAACCGTGCATGCAAAAGCCGGCAGGTAGAAATGCAGTATTGCCACGACGCGGCAAGGCTGCAAGGGCTGCGCTCGTCCGACAATCACGGCCTTGGTACATCTGTACTCGTGGCCATTCCCCATCTCGTTCTGGCCTGCATTGGTCCTGCTTAAGTGGTGCTGCCGAGCATAGACAGCATATCGGATAGACGGGGGAGATGTGTCTGAGCATTGAAGCTGAGCGTGATGAAAGTCGGGGCTGTTGACAAGAGCAGGCTTGCATGCATTCCGTGTACTCACTACCTCGGTAGTTGATCGTGATTGCACATCGAACTCATGCGCTGGAAGCTGGAACATTCAACGCCAATTGCCGCCTTGTGCTACAATAAGGAGTTGGCTGCTGCCCTCCAGCTGGTGCAGCAGCGCTTGCGTCCATCTTCTGCCGCTTCGTGCTCTATATGGCAAGACCCTTTGTGAACTACAATACAAACAGGTAAAGGTTGTTATTCTGCACTGCGGCACATGCTCGCGGACCGAGACTTTATGATCATTTCTTCATTCGAGAACGCAACTATGCATGCCGCCAAACTGCTTTGGACACCTAGTCGCTTTTGGCTACACCATACGCGTCTGCAACTCTTTGTTTTCATCGCGCAAACCCTTCAACTGCTTGTCGAAATCCCTGTTCACCCACTCCCAGTACGAAGTCCACACTCCTGCTGCGCCCGCGTTGTTTGTAACTGCTCCAGCATTGCCTGTCATGGCCTTCATCTTATCCCCGAGAAGAAGCGTCACTCTCAGCACACTCTTGTTTGCTTCCTCTTGCTTTTCAACGTCTTGTTTGACGGCATTATCTTTGAGCTTGATGGACAAGACCCCCCTGTAGGCTTCCGCGATAGAATCCAGCCTGCGAACAGTCTCGTCGGGATCAATCACAATCAGTTTCGTCACCATAAGATTGCAAAGTTGTCGAATGTCGTTGTCATCTTTAAGACCAGCCACGACTCGATCATAGAAATCAATATTGTTAATGCGAGTAAACGCCGTCTCCATGAGCGCATACAAAGTCTCGTAGGCGCTCTGTTATCATCCTAGTTAGTAGACGTGACTAATCTGGGAAAGAATATTGCGAGCAAAAATAAAATAAAATAAAATAAAACTCTTACCTTTCGAACTTCCAGACCATCATCGACCATGTGCTTGAATGGACCCAGCATGACCTCCTTGACCAATTCGGGCTTGATTACAGATTCGGCCAAGACCAATGGCATGAGCTCTCCAAGGTGTGGCAGAACGAGCTCAGGCTTGTTGTGAGCAGCCGAGTTGAGTGTGGACATTGCAAGTCTTCGGATCTCGGTATCCGAGTCTTGCAGCACAGTCAGGAGCATGTTGATGAGCATGGTCTTGAGCATGGCATCAAAAGCGTCCCCACTCTCAGGCAAAGTATAGCGCACTGCTTGAACAGCCATGCCTCGGATACCCGGCGACTTGTCCTTGAGGAGAGACTACCTTTGTATTAGCGCTATCGATATGCAGCTGTCAAATCAGGTTCCAAGACTTACTTGTAATTGAGGCATGAACGTGCTGGGATCAACGGTGACTAGCCGTCCCACACACTCTGCACAAACAACTCTGTTGTCGGCTGTCTCTGAGGCTTTCAATAGCTGATTCCAGATGGGAACAGCATGCTCACGCAGACTGGCCGATTGGACAGTGACGGATTGGAGAATCTCCTTGATAGATTGAATTAGAAGATACTGGGTATTTCCACCGACTTGCATCTTCTCCAAAATGACTGGGAGAAACTGTGCGACGTTTCCAGACCCAGCGCGGCCGAGAGCAATTGCGGCGGCCAAAGATGCCTTGTCGGGTTCAGAGTGAAATTGATTCAAGAACAGGTCGGGCTTCAGCGGGGATTTAGGACCTAATCGCATGCCTGTCTCTCCGAGCACGGCGAGAGCAAGACTGACACGAGCCTCATCGCCGCTCTTGGAGCTATGTTGAAGCTCGGATATGAAGCTATCGATGGAAACTCCGGCAGAGCTACTTCCCGTAACCAAAAGAGTACCGATAACCTTGCCAACGACGGATGGATCACCATATACGCTGACATCATTGAGCAGCCCCTTCATAAGGGGCTGACTCATACCACTCTCGCCAATCTTGGCTACAAGCTCCAAAATCTGGTCCAACACAATGCTGGCAAAGTGAGATTTCAGGAGCTGGCAGAGAGAAATGACCATGGCTTTCGATACAACGACTTTGGGATGGTCTTGCGCGAGCGTTGCGAGAATCAGTAGTGCTGGGCTCAAAAGATACGTGTCACTGTTGGTGATCGCTGGCATTAACGCTGAGACAACTGCCTCAACTGTCTCTTTGCCCAACCCATCTTTGATAGCAGGGGACAGAACCAGGTGCTTCATGGCATTGGCACTTGATCCGCGTAGCGACCTGTTGGACTTGCGAAGCAGGGCCGAAAGCTCAAGAGCAACTTCCTGAACCCAAGCGTCGTCGAGTTGGCCAGGTTTGGTTGCTAAAGCTGCGACATGATCAATAGCGCGTACAGCCGCGAGCCTGGTAGTCTCATTCTTTAACCTTTCACGCAGGATGTCGAGAGCTCTTTGACGATCGCCGTCTGACAAGAGACCCGAGTCTTCAGTTAAAGTCCTGGAGACCGCAACTCCAAGTGCGTGGATAGCTCTTTGTCGAACTTCTGCATCTGCATCATTCGCAGTGCATCTATCCGTGAAAGCTTGATAGAGGGATTGTAGTTCTGCCTTGTACTTGGAGCCCGAATCTCGTGAACGTGGTGGGGTTATGGCCTTGACAATCTCCTCTGCAGTCCTGATAGCGTCGCTCGAAATTTTGTAAAACCTGTCGTGGATGGCGGTTGTCACTCCCACAACAACCTTCGTCAGATATGGCTGTAAGACAGATGATGGATGCGTCTTGGCAATGTCACTTAATAGCCTCAAAGTCGCCACCCGTAGGGTGCCAGGAGTTGCAGATGCAGAGCCACCGGCCGCAGCGAGTGAGGAGGCCATGGCACCATGGCCAGTTGACTTCGCAGCTTCGAGAATAGGACCAATAAGGTCAGCAAAGAATAGGGCAAGTCCTCCGGATTGCACAAGCACAATGTCGTCAAGCAAGTTAATGATCGACTGCTTTGTGGGAACAGCTTTCCCTTTAAGCTGTTTAATGCAGGCCTTGACAATTGAGGGGGTCAGCTGAGCCAAATCTGCTCGAGGACCCGTTGCAGGCACTTTCTCCAGAACTGGCGATGTGAGACCGGACCCAGCCATGAATTGAGATACCGTCGTAGCTGCTCCAGCGCTGCTTTGACGCCGCCTCTTGCGGTTGAGTGGCGCCTGTGGAATGGGAACGGGCTCTGCGTCATCCAGAGAGAGGTTGGCAACGTGCAGTCCCTCACCAGTCTTGCGAACCAAGAGGGCAAGCGCCGAGATCACCTCCAAACGTACACTCTCTTCTCGTTCATCTATGCGCCTGATGAGGGGAGGAGCAGCTTGCGTGTAAAGGGTGCCATTATCCAGCAGGTCTCCACTGCCACGAGTCGAGATGAGGACATATAGTGTTTTGGCGGCACACCGGCGAACCTTCCAGCTAGCATCGTCATCGTCATCTTCGAAGCCGTCGTCCGCATCAAATTCATCATCCCCTTCGTCTTCGGCTTCATCATCATCCATGTCAACATCTCCATCACCCTCATCGACCGCATAATTGGGGTCGTACTTGATATATCGCAGAGAGGATAAGATGACGGCATCCGTGAAGGGCCGCATCTCTTGGGGGCAAGAGGTTAAAAATGCCTCCAGCGAAACTAGAGCTGCTTCTCGTACTTCATTGAACTCCAAGCCAAGGTCATCGCCGTCACTGATTTTCTCAAGATGAGCTTGAAGCTCCTCCTCTGAAAGAGCCTGCAACAGGAACGGAGTGGCTTTAGCGATATGTGGTCCAAAACGGACTGGTATTGAGCGAGCCATGCTGCCCATGATGGAGATGTAAAGACGTCGCGTCACAGCGCTGGTGCTGGGGTCAGCTAGTCTCGACGTCAGCCTCTGAATAACATCATCCAGATGTTCATCGGTGAGGTAAACGGCGAGCATGGATATGGCGATAACGGCTCGCTTCTTCACTACTGACATGCATTTTTTGCTCTCAAGCAATTGCATCACCATTTGCTGCATTGCTTCGACCTCGACCGGCATGAGAAGGGAGCCAAAACAGCGAACCACCTCGATCAAAACATCTACAGTCTCGGGGTTGATGTCGTTTCCATCTTGAAGCAAAGGAGCCAGAGGGTTCGGAAGGGGACCCTTGCTAGAGGACCGAATCTGAAGTGATCCCGGGCCAGGTCCAATCAAGCGAGGTATGAGTACACGCTTAATGGCCTCATACGCAGTGTTGACATCGTTCGAAATAGCAATACCTGGGACAGGGCGAGGGAGGGCAACTATGACGGATCGGAGTGCAAGAGAAGGAACAGCATTATCCACCGAGTTCTTCAGCTTCAAGGACGATAGTTTGTCAATCATGGGAGCAATGATCGGTGATGGAATTTTGCCGACCAGGGGACCTAAGCTGCAAAAAGTACAGTCAGAAATCACACGGGATATAAAGGCCGTCTTTGCGAGAACTGACCACTTGATTGCCAAGTTTTGAACCTCTCCGTTTTGGTCGTCGAGAGTCTTGATGATACCATCGACTGCCCGGGCGGCTGTGTTGTAATCGTGCTGCAGAAAGTCAGGTTTCGCAGCTTCCAATAATTGTAACAAGTCGTTCAATGACATGAAACGAAAGTCTGGATCGGAGTCCCCGAGCTTCTGTATCAGCGACGTAACTGCCTGTGGCGTTGGATTTATGGTTGAGGTCGCCATGGCCGCGAGCGAGCTGCTGCTGCATGCAGGTGAATGGAGGCAAAGTGAGGGCGAACGATTATGGATGAATATTGACTATGAGTAGTATCGTATGTAATGATCTGTTACTGCTTCTAGATCAGTGTAATCGGCTTAGGCACGACATGAAAACATAGAGTCGGCCAGGTACAAATGTAGATGTGATCAAGGTGGCTCGAAGTGGTTGTGGTGGATTTGATGTGCTACAAACTCCAGGCAACGTGCGCGGCACATAGATAAGATATTATTACAGCAAAGGTGGGGAAGTGGCAGGGCGGGCAGGAGCAGCCCGATCTCAAATCTCAAACGGAAGCTTCGTTGACTGCCCCACCATTCATCCAAGCTCGGTGACCGCTTTCCGAGGGCACAATGATACGACGACGTTGTATCGATCAACAAGTTCACTATTGTCATGCCCTAAGCTCCCAAATCAGATACCCTGTGCCTCCAGTATCCCTCACGAATCGGATCCCACCTTTCCCACAGTCTCTGCAAACACAACTTCGCTTTGGCCTTGTCTCCAGACTGGCTATACGCATCTGCCAACAAGTCCAGCGCATGCGAGCTCTTGACGTCCTCATCTCCTCCGCCCAAGTCCTTGACGAACTGTTCTGAAAATCCAGCAACATCCGTCAAAGATCTACCGGCCTTGACAAGAACGCCGCGCAGATAATTCCAGCTAGACTGGTTCTGTGGCGCAAGTAGTATTTTTTCCTTGGCATAATCCAATTCCCTATCGATGGTGGCAGCGGGAACTTTCGGATCGTGCACCGTAGCGGGCAAGTCCGGTGTAGAGACAGCAGGGTCAGAGAAGACGAGGAAAAAGCGATGAGCCCACGCGGAATTGTTACGGATGTCGTCCCTTATCAGATTTTGAGAGGCCTCCAGCTCGGCAGTGTTCCACATGCCCAGTTTCTTCACCAAGTACTGCCGGTAGGACCAAACGTGATAGTTCTTAGTGTCTTCCTTTAGCATGGCATTAATGAATTGGACTTCAGTTCTGGCAAGCTTCTTAATAGCCTCGTCGTCAGAAGCAATGCTGGGAAAGTAATAGTCCATGAGCAGTTGGCGGTGGTGCCAAATCTGATAATTCTTCAAGTTTGATAGGGCCACTTCGTTGAGCCAGTCGATTTCTTCTGGAACGGAAAGTCCTAGGGTCTGCATTATTTTGAAGCGATATAGCCAGACGGTGTAGTGTGCAGGATTCATCGAAATGACATGCTCGGTGAGACGAAGGCACCGGGGTGAACACTCTTGCGCGGCCATGACAGCGCGAAGGTATGAAACGGCTAGGACTCGTCAGCGATATCATGGCAAAGTCATATTCGACAGTGCCCACCTTCAGCGTAGTCATCCGGGTAGGCGATTTTGGCGAGTGCATCGTCGGGTTCACTATGGGGAATGGAAATTACATCGTCCCATTCCGGATCGTTGGCTAGCGAGCCCGTAATCTCTCCGTATAGGTCCCGTCTTAAAGCTGCTATTTTCTGCCTTCTGGCCTTCTCATCGGCAATATCCTCGCCAGACATTTTGCCGCCGCTGGAAAGTACTTTCTGCCGCTGGGACAAGAACTGTCGGTGAATGATGTCCAGCGCAGACAGTCGAGCTTGTTTCAAAGCTCGTTGCTGAAAGTCTACGGGCTTGAATGTGCCGATATCTCGACCACTCTTGTCTTTGCCCCAGTCGTAGTCCTTACGTAGTCGTCGAATAGGCAGGCCGTCCTTGTTGACCTGCTTCCAATACTCTCTTTCTGCTTTGTTCGAGAAGGAAATCCTGTGACAGGCTACAGGAAGAATGAGCTTGGTGTATGTGTACGCTGTCCTTTCTTGCGGAGTCAGGCCTGGAAATCCCACTTCCTCAAATCTCTTTTCGGCAGGGTTCGTCTGGTAAAAGCGCTGAGTCGTCCGGTCGCCCACGGTTTCCGGGGCAGGTTCCGGAACTTGGCAAGGTCTCTCGTCAGCTTTAGTAGTCGCGACTCGGTTAAGGGAGAAGGGAATTTATTACCTTTGGGCTCTGTGTTGTTCGTCTTGCCAGCCACTTTTGCCTTGGGCGGCATGTTTGCAGCTACGATGGTGGGGTAAGGATGAAAGAATACAGAATCGGGCTGTGGTCAAGCTATTGTTCTCGATGGCTCCACCAGTTTGTTGTTTATCGCCAACCTTCATGAATTCAGCCAATTATATACGGATTAATATGGCAAATCATGAAACAGATTCACACTTGGATTTGACCAAAGGTTCGCATCGAGCATATGATCAAATCACCAGCCGTGTTGGTAAGTATGGCCACTTCCACAAGCTTCAGCCTACTGGATTGCATTTATTTATGTTTTTAATCCCTTCCCTTCCAACACATGCGCCAGCGCTATGTGTCCCCCCCTGTATAACGCTGTGTTGCCAGCTATTTCCCGCCGGAGATACTTAATATAAAACTGATATACACCGTACGAACCCCATTGTAAAAATCCACGGCGACGGTAGGCCGTTGTAAACTCTAAATCAACGGCGGATGTTTGGGCAGTAATCTGCAGAAACCCCTCAACCTCCATCATAGCCGCCGTGTCCTCGGCATAATACAGCTCCTAATGTATACACTTCCTCTAGTCGTTCAGTCATTATATACGCTACAGCAAGCCATATGTCATAAAGCGCGGAAGTTCTGCGACATGATGAGCCAGCGTTTCAGGCCACGAGGGGCGTTCCTTGCCATTGAATCCCAGTTCGGTACGAGGACAAACGTCTCGTTGAACATCTTCTGCGGGGCGTCTCTACCCTTGCCAAATTGCACTCTGCCTATGGTTGTAACCACAATGCTCATCCGCCCGCCATTCTTCTCGACTTTGTTATTCTCGTGAATATTGTCCGGCGCACCGTATTGTGAAGAAGGATTAATGACCTGCGCATCTAGAGATTCTACTTCATAGCGAACGCCTTCGCCTTGCGCGTCCAGCAATGTGGAGTAATCAGCGGGCGTGGCCACGAGAGAACCGTTGATCGAAATGTCGGCCGCGACTGGGTACTTTGGCGAAGAGTTGATGTAGAATTGTAGGAGTTGTGATCGGGTGTTTATGGCGTGATAGTAGTGGTTAACAAATGTTTCGGCAGCTAAAATGCACATTTCGTCAGAACAAAATTGCATAAACGACGTCAAGAATACCTGGCCACTGACCTTCACTAGAGGTCTTGACCTCTGTATCTGCGTCGGGAAGCGGCATACTGTGTTGTGGCTTTCCTAGGTTGACGGTAGGAAATTTTACGACGAGAGACGTAGTAAAGTTGATGGCGTAGTAAACAAGTGACGATGGCGCAGATTGACCGTTCAAACACAATGGGACGAATTCAAACTTGACAAACAGCACCCTGCTAGCACACAGTTTACGTAGGACCTGAATTCACACGGTGGAGCTAGTTCTGGACCCCTGCACGCCGTTCCATGCACCAGCTCTAACAATTTGCATCGCACGCTTGACATCGCATGCTTGACACCGCAGCTGTGAATGAATGAGCATGAAGCCATTGTCGTTGCAAGTCTTGAGCGGGCTGCAGCGATGCCGACTCAATACCTCATTTCGGCCACAATGGACTCGCGCCAGCTGTCGACTGAGGGGCGTCACGCAGCGTCGTTGGAACAGCGCCGGCAAAGCCTCTCCTTCCAATAAGCCGTACTACATTACGACGCCCATATTCTACGTCAATGCCGGTAGGTGTCCTTGACGCTCGATTTTGGAATCCGGATTACTAACTTGTCCTCTCAAAGAGCCCCATATCGGCCACTTGTACACGATGGTCCTTGCTGATGTTCTGAAGCGTTGGCAACAGATCAAAGGAAAGGAAACATTCTTGCTTACGGGGACAGACGAGCACGGCATAAAGATCCAGCGCGCTGCGGTGAAGGAGGGAATTGAAACGAAAGAGCTTTGCGACACCAACTCCAACAAGTTCCGAGAACTAGCTGCGACAGGCGATGTCTCCTACGACGCTTTCATGCGAACCACGAACCCAGAACATAAAGAATCAGTGAGTGAGTTTTGGCTGCAACTCAAGCATTCGCTGCCAGAACACTTGGGGCTATATAAAGGCACTCATGAAGGCTGGTACGCTGTTAACGACGAATGCTTCTATCCGGAGAACCTTGTCCGGCCAGACATTGTACCTCAGACGGGCAAGAAGATCATGGTCAGCGAGGAAACGGGAAGCGAAGTCGAGTGGGTCAAAGAAGAGACGTGGTTCTTTCCACTGACGAAGTATCGAGACGCTCTGCTCAAGTTTTATGACGAGAACCCCAACTGGATAACCCCGGCGCATCGTATGGGCGAAGTTCGCAATTGGGTGGAAAATCATCTGGAGGATCTGTCCATTACGAGACCTGCCGCTCGTTTGAGCTGGGGCATTCCTGACCCCGAAGATCCCAACAACACCATTTATGTCTGGGTGGATGCGCTGATCAACTACATCACGCAAGCTGGCTACGGAAGCAAGTGGCATTCGCCATCAGATGATATGGGTATATGGCCCGCAGATTTGCAAATCATAGGCAAGGATATCTTGCGATTTCATGCCATTTATTGGCCCGCTCTACTTATGGCGCTTGGCCTGCCGCTTCCCAAGCGCCTCTTATGCCACAACCACTGGACCATGTCCAACCGTAAAATGTCGAAATCCCTAGGGAACGTTGTCAATCCGTTCTTCGCTGTACAGCGATGGGACACTGATCCATTGCGGTACTTTCTCATGCGTAATGGAAGTTTAAACAAGGACATGAGCTACTCAAACCAGTTGATAGGGTCAGTTTATATGAAGGAGCTGCAAGCCAACATTGGAAACCTGTTTTACAGAGTTGCGCGACCCAAAGTCACCGCCAGATGGTCCACGGTGGAAGCTGTTGCAGTCTTTCGAGAAGGCGGATTCAGGAATGTCCGCGGGCAAGACTCGGAACAACTCTATGGAAGCTTAGATAAGCACCTGGAACAAGCTCCCCCAGCATTCTGTGAGGAAATGGAAAATTGCGATCCGAGCGGTGCCATTCGCGTGATATTCAACCTCCTGCGCGAGGTAAGCTCCTGAACCTGGCCAAGTGCCCGATAAATGTTGTCACTAACGCTCATTGCAGACAAACCGCTACTTATCAGATACACAGCCCTGGAACTTGGTCAAAGACCCGGACGCCGAAAGTCGCGTGCTTCTGAATCTCGTGATATACAATGCTGCAGAGGCACTGCGCATCTCAGGCATCCTGCTGCAACCAGTCATGCCCACCAAAGCGGCGTTGCTTCTCGATGAACTAGGTGTCGCGCCAGACCGAAGAACTGCCGAATATGCATGTAAAGGAAAGGACGAAAATTACGGCACCAAAGCCAAAAGCGGTGATCCAGCAGCCAGAGTGAAGAAATGGGACACTATTTTCCCGCCAGTGGTGGATGCACAAGACTCTGACGCAGAAGTGATGGAGCAGCTGCGTTGTCTTTTGTACGAAGAGACGAAGAACAAGATGAACCAAGTTGCAGAGCTGTTGGCGTTAGAGGCGAGAATGGGGGAAGAGACGGTGGCTAAGATGCTGGCGGAAGTGCAGGCTGCGAGCGAAGAGTCTGAACTGTACCCTGCGATGAAAGAGACTGAATGAAGTGTGGAGACTATCTGTATAATAGTTGTAAAGACGTCGTGCGGCGTTGTATAATGGCGTATTCTGACCTGCCTGCGTTCTCATGGCCCATGAAATATGCAGTCATTAGACCATGGCGCGCATAGGACAGCCATTGCAAGAGTCCAGAGTCCAGTCCTGCTCAGACAAAACTGGAGCCCGTCAACGGAGCCACTTCTCGCGTCTTGATACCAACAACAGCCAAACTTCAAGACTCACAGACCCTGATCTTGCAGCCCCATCCAAATTTCACCAGATCGCGGAGAGCAGCAGAGGGAGAGGGCACATGAGAGTGAATCACGAGACAGGTAGAGCTATTCACGCGCGCCACCCGTTTCCGCCAGCTGACAAGACATAGCCGTCAAGGCCAGCAAGGTCCTCCTTGTGCCGTATGAACAGCGTCACGTCCCAAAATATCACACCTGGATGCAAGACCCGGTACGCCAATATTCTCGTCCTCTGCAAAAGGACCAAAAGCAGAAGCCCCATCCCAAAATCAGGAAGAAACAAAGACAGAGGCTTGATCACCTAACAGAGTGCCCCGCCAGGCAATCCAGGAGGCAACTGCATCCGAACCGCTGACCCTGGAGGAGGAGTACGAAAACCAGATATCATGGCGGGCATCCCACGACAAACTGACCTTCATCGTGTGCGAGCCCTTGGGCCCCTCGGCAGTCGACGTCAGAGCAGGCGTTGCAGATGCAGATGACCGCATGAGAGGCGACATCAACTTCTTTATCTACCGCGACGAAGACCCAGAGGAGCCGGGCAAGTGTTCGATCCGGCTGCGCGGAGAAATCGACGTTATGATTGCGGAAAGAGGCAGTTGGAGGCGGGGATACGGGACTGCCGCGGTGAAAAGCCTACTGGTGTACATACGACGGAACTTGGATCGCATCTTGATGGAGTACGTGGCTGTGGAAGGCCTGTCGGAGCAACAAGCCGAGCTTGCGGGCTTGATGGTCAAGATTCAGGAGGGCAATGCCGGAAGCAGGGCTCTGTTTGAGAAGTTGGGATTCAGGCAGAGTGGGGAGGTGAACTACTTTGGCGAAGTGATGATGGTGATGTCTATGCTGGAGGCTGTGAGGCTGGCAGATGGATGGCTCGGCTCAGGGAGCAGTGAGGTCTATGAGGAAGGTAGGTATATAAAGTGAGAGAGACGCTTGCGTGAGGGAAGACGGCACAATGCTCGCCGGCGGGCTGTTCTCGGTGATGACACCTGACACGTGGGTAAAAGTAAGGACCAAGCATTGTACACTGCAGATGGAGATGAAGTCACGCCGGCCAACAAGGCACCGTGAGCTTTGACATTTCCGCCGAGCCTCATCCATCGCGGAACAGACTGTCACTTCACACAAAACCCCTGTTGGAACGAATCGACGCCGCTGTGCGTGCGCCTCGCCCACTACATCATGGATCGTAACCGCGCGCGAAACCAGCCAGGCTGCCTCCAAGCGGCCAACCCGCCAAGACTGCTTACTCTTCAACCCAGCCGCCGTCGTGAGGGTCTCTGAGCGAAAACCCCCAGAACGCGCGTGGTCCCAAAGCCCTCTGCGTCTCCCGCGTCCGATCAACCAGCATCCCCAGCCTGCCAGCGCGACATCGACCTCGCTGTCGCGGACACAGGAACAACGAAAGCCGACTACGTTCCGGCCCTCGAGGCAGCTGGCTTCCAGTGGGATAAAGCTACGAGCCCCCGACGAACCTGGCACGTTCTTTTCGGAAAAGCGGCACCTCATGTTCCGGAGTTACATGGTCAGTAGCGAGGCAGAGAGTGACTCTGTTGTACGTTCGTTCGGAGTGTGTCTGAGGTTGGCGACGAGGGGCGGCGAGCAGGAGGGATCCGGTACGATTCCCGCAAAGAGGCTGCTGTACGTGAGAATTCTTGCAGAGCATGTGGAAGGATGCTGGGATGTATGACGGAGCCCGATTGCAGTGGTCTTGGTGAGCGGGGCGATTCGTCTTGACGAATGGAATAGTCCGATGATCGTGAGGGCATTTCTGTGCAGTGGATCAGCACATGTATGCGTAGAAGTGTCCTCCGCTCACCCTTTCGTTGGGCAAACAACCTAGAGCGCCAGAGTTTCGTGCTGGAATCTTCCAGCTTGGCTGCAGCGCTGGTAGGTGTGTGGGGAGGGGGAAAGTGGGGCACGGCCAATGGGCTATGGAGCTATAGGGCTCTTTGTGAAAGGCAATCCGCTGTTGTCGCGATCCTTGTTGGTCAAATACCTACCTAAACACGCAGCAGCAGGTGTTTCTTGCAAGCATTGTACTAGAGTAATCCTTTTTTGACTAGATACCAAGACCTCTAACCCTGTGACAGGCGTACTACAACAAGCAGATCACGGGACCTACTATTACGACATATGTGCGGTAACGTAATAGCCAGGACCTTTTTGATAAATTTTTTTTTTAACAGAGATATAACCGCTCAGTATACCCTTTATTAAGGTCGTTGTTATTGATCCTGGCCGAGTCCACATCGAACCCGACCTTTTGAACCCGACCCGACCTGACCTGAGCTTTTAAATTAACTAAACTGTGGGTCCCTATGAAGAGACTTTTTAACCAATTAGATTATAGATTTCAACATTTACCCCACACTAATAGCTAATCCCTACATTAACCCTACATTAACCTAACTACCCCGGTACTACCCCTAGCCTGCTATATATTACTATATTATTATCTTAAAAAATCTAGAAAAATCTAGAAAAAATAAGAAAAAATAAATCAAGTATTCATTAGCTCTGTTATATTTAGAGGATTTTTTTTAGATTTTTTAGATAATAGTATTATTATTGTTTCCTATTTTATAGATATCTAAAGACCCTAGTTAATTTAGAAGTACAGGAACCAATAAAAAGAGCTGCTTATTTACGCCACTGGGACCCACAGTTTGGCCAGGCCAGGTTGGGTTGGGTTCAAAAGGTCGGGTGATCTACAAACTCATCCTGGCGTTCCCCGCAACCTGGTGGCCAGGGACCACTTTTCTTCCACTCTAGGGCCTGGTTGTTGCTATATGTCCGTCGGCTGCAACGTCAAGAGTCCGCGGTGTTTTCGAGTCGTGTTCTAGCCCCGGAAGCCCCGCTTACCCCGCTTTTAGTGTGCGTTTGGAGGACGCCGGGCCGGTCGCGGGAATTTTATTACTTTAATTACATTGTTAAAAGCTCTTGTATGCACAACACCACAGCTAGCTCCTGACACCACCACCGTCAACCTTCAGCAGGCTTTAGCGCACAACATCAGCAGCAGCTTCGTCCAATAGCAACATCAGCATAATCAGCCCTCTAGACTCATTCGCATGTGCATGTACTTCTTCGATTTTATATATCTTCTAAAACGGACCGCGTGCTTTCAGTTGCTGCTGCACGTTTACGCACGCAGGTTAAAGACCTTATGATGCCCTTGAGTAGCTTCAGCTTCAAAGCAATAAAATAGATCCGTTTTTTAAGACGGTCCCATGAGTCCTAGGGCTAGCCTCTAGGAAAATTCCATACATCTAAAGGCTAGAGATAAATTTATGATGTTGTTCGATGTCTTTCTGACCACAAGCGACTTATATATGTAGGCTTACATTGCAGGAACTAAGCTAGCCACTTGAACGCAAGATCGCCCTATCAGGAGCTGTAAAGGTGATGTAAATCTATTATAAATAGTAGGAAGTAGGCTCAGAACAAGTATGAGAGGTAGTACTCTCCGCATGAAGAAGGGAATGAAGACAGAGAACAAGACGGGTATAGCATAACAGTTACGTAGAAACCAATCCAAACAGAAACGCTATCTGAACCCTTGGTCCTCCACTCTTGTGTATCCCCCGTTCCTGACAAGCCGTGAGCTCTTCAATTAACTTGACAGGTCAAATTCGAAAGTAGAACAAGGCTTGTTGTTTCATTGAGCCGCGATGGCCTTCGCGACGCATTTGCCGAGATCAAGCCCACGTCCAAGAAGGCAGCCGGAAACTGCAGCTTGGCAGCCTCCGGGTGTAGAGAAGCTGTTACAAAGGCCATGAAATTGAGCCAATGCTTTTGACGTAACAGGGCTGGCAACGGCCAGGCTCGACAGAGCGGCGATCAAGAGAGGTGAGACCTTCATGATGTTGTGATTGACGTGATTTGTGATTGAGGGGTGTTTTGTAGTTGAAGTGATTTGTTGGATTTGTTGACGTGTTGCTGTAATTGATGTGATATGTTGTGTTTGAGGTGTTGTTGTAATTGATGTGATATGTTGTGGTTGTCAAGGAGGCTTTATGGCTGACGACAAAGAAGTCTTATCAAGGTCTTGCTTTTGCTTTGTTTTATGAAAGAGTAATTGAGGCTTCATCTGGCGAAAAGACAAGTTTATATACGTAGACGTTCACATACTCTCCGTGAAACCGTCTGGAGTTCCTTCCGGTACAGCAGCCGACGTTTGTGGATCCCGAGGGGCCAAGAATGCAACCCCTCAAGACTGCTACAGTGTTGACAGGGGAAAGAATCAGCACCGGAGAAACTAATGCAAGCCCACCGGTTCCGAGGCGGTCCCGTGCCAGTTTCGCTCCCACGCATCCGAATGGTCGGATGAGATGTCCGGGCCCCAATTGACGCAACCCACTCGTCACAAAATCGACGTAAGTGGCCTAGAACACGCGCACATTGTCATAGGGTCAATATCGCTGTTGACAATATACGTAGCAGGGCTTAGCTAGCTGCAAGGGAAAAGAGATTTTCTGCCGCCCTTCCGAGCCCTGGAACTCTCTTGGTGGAGAGGTGATGAAGATTTGTGGGAAAATCAGCGCTAATTGCTAGCTTAGTAGCTAGCCATGTATCATCTTTCTCTACAGCCTTTTAGCTAATCATAACAAAGGCAGGAAAAGTAAGTATTGTTCTCGGCACGCACCCTGATTGGCTGAGCGGGGCATGTCCGCGCAGGACATCTCCAGCTTCCTCATCCCCTTGCCCCACGTGTTTCCTTGGTCTTCCCAGCAAGGTTGGCAAAGTACTTGGTAGAGTCAGAGCCTCGAATCATTAGGGCGCTGTCAGTGCCTACCCAATACATGTCAATTGCACTGCCGCGATGGTTTGCCGCAGCGCTGGTGGGTTCGGTGTGTGGATGCGTGCGGGGAGATGCCATTCCCTGTCTGTCGCAACTCCGTCGTGCCGGGGTCCCATGGGGGTTAATGAGCGGCTGTACGGAATAGTCTGGGCCTGGACGGAGAGGGGCCAAGAAAAAAAAAAAAAAAACCTTGAGACATGGTGTTCGTCGATCGTCGGGTCGGTGCTAAGGACACGACGAGGATGGACAAGTCGAAAGGGGGGCACGCAGCTCATGTAAACCGTTGTTACCGCTTGCCAAATCAGGTCGTGAAACGCCCCACTTAGAGCAAGCACGAAATAGACTCGACTGGACCCAGGATCAGCTGTCCTGTTCTGTTGAACTACAAACGCTGTCTGTACTACAGGTAATCTGTCGATTTGTTACAAGCCCAGTTTGTATCTGACCAATTGTGCGTCCAAAATGCCACACAATCTGGCGTTTTGCCGAATTTGGGGGACATTCAAGGGCCGTCAGAGAGCAGCGTGCGATGCAAATCTGGATTCTGGATTCTCTGGGACAAACAAACACGCAGCAATAATGAACCTCGACATTGACCTCGACATTGACCTCGACATTGACCCAAACATTAACAGCCAACACTCCCCATATCTTCTCCTTTCCAATCTCTGCTCGTTCTCCTGGTTCTCCTTGCATGCTACACCCGTAGCTCCTCAGTCCGCTCCCTCATCCGCATCCTCATCCGCATCCACATGTCGCGTTGCGTGTCAGTACGCAGCCGAGATGCAGAAGCACGCTGCCACATAAAAGCAAACCCCGGTTGATGATGAATTCTTCCCCGTATCAACATGAAAAGTTCACACAATTCTTTCCACCTTTCGTCTCAGGAACGGCTCTTCCCACTCTTGCCGAGTCCAGTGTTCTTCCTGGCGCAGGTTTCAAAGTCGTCCTGCAATTTGATGATACACGAGAGCATGCGAGCTCTGCACGCATCGGGTGATTTCGCACCGACACAAGAGGCATTCGCTATGTATTCCTTTGTCACAATTGGCTCCTCTTCTGCTGCTGCTGTCCGTGACACATGCTTAGGTTCCAATAGCCGATTGTTCAAAGAGAAGGAGACAACGGCTGGGCTCAATAGAGCCGCGATAAATAGAGGTACGAACTTCATGTTGCAGTTTTGACGGTAGATTTGTTTGATTTATAGAGGAATGTTTTTTTTTTTTTTTTGGTTTTTTGGGGGAGGAGGGGATAAGAATAGTGAATAGAATCGATTTGAGCTAAGGAATAGAGGCTTTTCATCTGGCGATACGACGAGATATTTATACTCGTATACTCGCCGGAAACCCGTTCTGAAGTTTCCTTCCTGTATATCAGTTGGCGGCATATTTATGGATCCACGTTGGTATATGTCTAGACGGTGTATGTATGGTGGTCTACACTTGATCACGCGGGTCGATGTAAAGTACCCAATTTCCGTGGACCGTGGGGTCGTGACTTTTCTTTTCACTGTCTTCCATGTTGCCTTATCTAAGGCCCAGGCGGAGAATTTTACTGACCTAACTTGACAAGCGGTGATAATAAAGGCTCTGGTATGTGCAGAGCCTCATAGTGTATCAGTGCGAATAGCATCACATGTAATCAACAGTAGCGAGCGACTTTAGCGGCAGCTTTGGATGCACATGACTAATTCACACTGTGCTGATGCATATTGTTCATTCTAGATCGACGGCGGTGGGGCCAATGCAAATAGACGATAGGACAATGACCGATAGCGCTGTTAAGAGTCGAACTTGACTATCACTATAATCTATTGGACCAAATGCATGTGTACATGAAAAACTTTGTTCGGACCGTTTCCCAGCTGATCCAGCCACGATGCCTAGCAGAGCCCATCGATGTGCTTATGGTTCCGGGAACAAGGCGCAGCAATCATGGACTTCATACCACGGTGCTTGTTCCGAAATGGATTCCATGACGTGAAGAAGAGGGATGCGAAATGAGATCGAGCTGCTGTCAAGGTCTGGAATCTCTGGTGGAGTTTTTGTTTCCGCTCCACCACCGCCAGACAAGCTTGGGACTAATAATTAAATCCGGCGGCTAATAAGGAAGATCTAGATTGTGAAGGTCGCGGAGTCGAGCCAGGTCCGACGGCGGAACCTTCCGAAACGACGACGAGGGCTGCATTTACCATGAGACGAGATGCTGTTATGACCTGATGGTTACTCCAGCTTTCCGCGTTTTACCTCACGTGTCAGGACTAGTCATGGGAGCCTCTGCCTCGAGAGATCTATTGAGATCATCACTTCTACTCACTTTGACTTCATCACTATGCATGTCCCATGACATGGTCAACTTACTGTTGTCCCTGGGCTTTAACCTTACATTTACGTAGTTTTTGCAGTATTTTTAACACCAAAACTTTTTTTTTTTTTTTTTATATACATCTCCAAGACATTACCATGACCACAAAATACAGTAATTAAACACATCAATATTGCGGTACTGAATACCACTAGCATAAGTTTACACTCAGTTGAGAAGAATGACCATGCCTCGTACTTGGCGCATCAAACTCTGCCAGATAGCCCTGCAGGTAATATCCCTTTCCATACCCAACTAGGTACCTAATGTACCTAAAAGATAATAATACAAATAAGTGAGGAATATGGCCATGTAGTCTATTTTTCTGCGTCATTTTTAACAGGCACTGATGCACCATAGCGGCTTAACCAGAAGATTCTGGCATGCATAATGCCGGGGTACAAATTCTGCAACCGATGATAGGTGGCCTTGGCGCGATCCGTTGATGGAGCAGGGGGAGATTGCGCGAGAGGGCTAGCAATGGCCAGACACGACAAAGCCGCGATGAGGAGAGGTGAGAATTGCATGTTGCAGTTGATAGGATTGCTTTGTAGTATTCGTAGAGGAGGTCTCAATACTGAGCGAGGTAGAGTTGGAGAATGAAAGTCTTGCTTTTGCTTTGTGTTTTTGGGGGCGAAAAGAAGAGAGTTGATTCGGGCTTCACTCTGGTGACCGGACCAAGTTATATACAACACAACCCCTGAATGACTTTTCAAATCTACTTGCAGGGGTGCGTTAAGCCAATCAGATATCAGACCACAAATCACTGGGACATGGAGTAGAGACAGTAGATACTTGAATTGTCGAGAGCCAGGGGCTGGCCCAGAACAAAGTGTATCATTATGCCTCCGCACAAATCAGATCCATCCGCTTTGACACAGGAAGAAAGAACAAAGAGTCCAGCACAGGAGAGCCATGGCAACCGACCCGATTCCGAGGAAATCTACATCTCAACCCGACTTCTTAGGCCCGGCATTTTGGGATCCGGTTGGACCTGAGTTGACCACGATGTGGGTCTTCTTAGTGGCGCTAAAATATGGACCGTGCTTCAAAGGTGGGGCTATCTACAGACTCGTTCCACAGTTTCTCTTCAATGCGGTAGGGCCTAGATCTTACCAATTTGGGCCCGAGCTTTTGGCCACAAAATAGGCGCCAGACTAGGGAGTGCCTCCGCGTGACGAAATAAGTAGCGAGGTACCGCCTCCGTTTTAGGTCTAGTTGCCGTCGCGCGTTTTCGAGACTCATGGCCTAGAACATGCATAAATCTCCGTCGCTAATCTAATTTGGGGTTAGATCCCTGCAACATTGTTCAAGCTAGTAAGGGCTGCGTCAATGCCTTGCAAAAGGCCAAAGGTCCAGCTGTAACAGACAGGAAAATTTTCGATCGCCTTGCGGACCCTGGAATTCTTGTCCAGGAGAGCAGTGAAGATAACTTTTAGCGACATCTAACGGCATACTCACTGTCTTGAGTCTACGGAGTATGGCCAAGTAAATGAACTGTCAATAATAATAATAATAGTATTAGTAATAGTAATAGTAATAGTAATAGTAATAATAATAGGGATTGGTGGAATCACGAATCCCCTCACTTGCAAAAGTGGAAGCCAAGACATGGCTGCACAACGGTAAAAATCACAAAGCAGCTTGCTCACTTATAGCTTGGTGGGGAAAGGATGTAACGAGTTGAATTGGCGGTCCGATCATTCGGAGGATTTTTTAAGGTCTAGGGCTGAATAACTGTTGCGCAGACTTTTTATGTCGGGCTG
>KQ061688.1:81016-107440 GCA_001008035.1 Atkinsonella texensis
CCGGTCGTCTTGGCTTGGTCTAGTACGTAAACGCGCAGAAGCAACTAGCCCAAAGCGGAAGAGGTACCACTCCCCCTTACGATTCAAGTCAATAAAGGCACAGTACTCTGTACGGAGCACCACCGCGCGCCACCCCGATTTTTGGTCAGACCAGAGAAAAATATCGGTTACAAGACCGTGGACGTGGAGTTGGTGACTATAACCGAGCTCTGACCAAAAATCCGCAAAGGTCGGAGGGAGGCAGGAAAAAAATTAAATACGTGCCACGCGCTGAACTTGAAACAGAAGATGTACTCCTTGAACAACAACACCAATTGAGTTTTAGAATCTAGTCATGACTACTAGAAGGAAGTAATTCTTAGAAGACAGGTGCCTGGACTTTAGAGGAAAGTTACAGGTGTGGGTCTTAGATTTAAGCTTCTTGAGTCTTCGAACAACAACACAAGCATGCCCTCTCGGCAAGCCTCAACAGACCAATATAAATCCCGGTCTCTTCTCCTTCTAGATGGAAGGAATCAAGCTCTCGCATCTACCTCCACCAGAGCTCTCTCAAGCATCGTTATCCTTCTTCTTCCTCTTTCTCCAAGTCATCGTCCACCTTTGTCTTGCTCATTTTGACATGACTCTGTGAAAAAAAAAAAAAAAAAAGAATCACACGTTAATTACAACAACATGAAGTTCTTGCCTCTTTTGATGGCGGCTCTGTCGAGCCTAGCCGTTGCCAGCCCGTTCCCCGCAATCAGAATGGATGAAGCTGCACAATCAGAACCAGACGCATTCTCCCGGTATAAAATAGAGCAGGAGACGGATGGAATTTGTGACGACTACGCTTCAGTCGAAGATTGCAACGATGCAATTTCTCTTTGCATGCTTGTCAACGGACGTAAATTTGACAAATGCGCTCGGGAACGTTCACACCGGCGCAAATAAAAAATAAAACACGAGCCGTGATCCACGCACCCAAAGGTGGTGAGAAAAATTCCACGATCCCTCGGTCCACTGAGATTCGGCGAACCGAGGGGTCGTGCAATCTGACCTTTGGGGTTACTTGAGGAGGTCACAGCTCGTCAGGGGGGCGAGGAATACACACGAGAGTGGAGGAGCAAGAGTACCGTGACGAAGAAGTCCTGCCCCTGGGGACTTTGTAGGGTCCTTGGTTTGGTCCTGGTTGGAAAGTGCAGACAGAGCAGACAGAGCAGACAGAGCACATCGACTTGCTTCCATGCATGCAGCTCCTGTTGGACGGCTGTACAAAGCAGGCTAGTTCCATGTGTTCAGCCAACGCCATTGACATGGCGCAGAAGGTCTCAGGCCAGAGTTACAACTGAACGGTGGGGGAGACGATGGAAATTGACAAGATTGATGTCCCCCACACGAGATCATCCTGTCCCGCCGTCTTGGTAGTAATCCATACTGCTCCCAAAGCCCAAAGCCCATTGCTCAAACTGTTTCTTGCTTGGAAATTCGTTGCTCGTATGACGCTGGTCCGTCCGACCTGCAAAGCGCCCAGAGCTTTCTCCAGGATGCCTCAACTGCACCACGCCAAACACGAAGAGTTGTAGACGCCATGCCTCGGCCGCAACAAGACCCAATGTTCTCTGCCTTTCTCCCATTAGGTTCGTACGGAATTTCCCAGCGAAAAGCTCGCGGTAGCGCAGCAGCCACAATGGCATCTGCATTCTCAAGAATGGAGCATGTCACCAAGGTAAAAAGACCATCATCCATCATCCACGTACACCGCGCAGCCCCACATCCCAACCATCAACCCCCAACAAATCACCCAATCATCAACCCCCAACAAATCACCCAAACCTCCCTTCCCTCCCTTCTTCCAACATCCACCACCATTCACCACGACGACGCCAAAAAAAATGCAGTCCCTAACGCGCCTCGCGCGCCCCCTCCTCACGAACCCCCCGAAACAAAGGTAGCCAGAAAGCCCCCATCACCCCAAGCCGTCCAGCCCAGCTGAACCCCCGGAACAGATTCTTCACCACGCTCGCCCCCGTCCGCCCGTCCCTCACGCCCCGTCGATTCGCTCCCGCTCCCACGGCCGAAGCCGACGTCGTTTCCCGCCGCGCCGTCTCGGCCCATCCTGCGCTGGCCGGCCTGCAGCTGCGCTTCGGTCCGCGGAACACGATGAACGGGCACACGAGGCTGGTCCAGAAGCGGAGGCACGGCTTTCTGCACCGGATGCGGAGCAGGACGGGGCGCAAGATTCTGCTGCGGCGGCGGCTGAAGGGGAGGAGGCAGTTGGGTCAGTGATTGGGTGGCTTTGTTGCGGAGCGCATTGACGTGGACGCTTCAGCTTCAATGAGCGCGAGTTTTGGTGAAACGATGCTCGGGCTTCGCGGCGAGGAAATGGTGGACTGTCGGTTGCATCTACCCCCCTCGTGCTGCGCGCTTGAGCTCGTCTGGTCATGAACGGTAGTGCCGCTGTAGAGCAAACTGTATATTAAATATTTGTATCAACCACGCCATTTGTCCCCATCACCCGTTCTTAAACAGGGCTTTCAACAAGGGGTGCGTGGCACTATTTCATGCCTTCTATTGCATTGGAAGCTCGGCAAGTCCTGTGTTCGCTACCTTCAAACAGGAATCTCAACAATCAGATGAAAACAAGCCACGTAATAGGATGCTAAATTTAGCATTTTCCAACATGCTACTTGTCAAGCATTTCTGTTCACAGGCTTCTTGTTTGTATAGCTGCAGCGTAGTTTTTTTGTTTTTCTCGTACAATAGCTCACAAGTCTGTCATGGGCATCAGTCCCCCGTCAGTCGACGGTATAAAGGCATGAGACCAGATTGTGAATTAGTCCCCTAATCGAGACCACGATAGACCCTTGATCAATCGAACCGCCACAATGCATGTACATACATACATACTACAACAGAACCTTTCCCAGGCTGCCGGCGCGCAAGCATTGCTGTGCACAGCTCACGCAGGATATGTCATCGCCACATCGTTAGGCATCCTATACCATTCACCCAAGTCGTTCAAAACCCTTTAATCGCGTTCACGCACTTCAGGCTCGGGACGTAACAGCTGACAATCAAGTCGTCCACAGCGTTTCCAAGCCAGATAACGTAACCCCCATCCACAGCAGGTATAACCCAGTCCTGGAGCTCAACGTCCCAAACACTGAGGTCCTTCCTCGTCAGATGCAGCTCTACGGTGGTGCTCTCCCCCGGCGCGAGCGTCTTGGTCTTTTCGAAATCGCGCAATTGCAGAATGGGCGTGTCGTAGCTCGTGTCTATGGGGAATTCGAGGTAAGCCTGCACGGAGGCTTTGCTCGCGTGCTTCTTCCCGCTGTTGGTCACCGTCACTGTCATCTTGTATGCAACATCCCACAAGGCCGGATTGCCGCCTTGGCCCCCACCGGCTCGTGGTCCTGGCTTCTGGTCGGTTGAGTAGCCCTCCGGGTATGGGTACTTGTGCCTGCCTGCCTGCTCGGCAGCCTGCTTGGCTTCCGCGTCGCTCAGCCATGAATAGAGGTAGCGCCATATTTTGTGGAAGCCCTTGGGTGCGACCGCCTCGGTTGCATTTGGGATTGCCTGGCTGTAGTCAAGTATGCCGGTCTTGGGTGGTCTGGCGGGCGGTGTCTTGCTCATCTGGGTAACTCTGGCGATTGTGCCGTTGGAGTAGGTGAAGTTGGTGTAGCTCAGGCCATGGCCAAATGCATAGCGCGGCTCGATGCTATTCTCGCTCAGCCATCTGTAGTCAATGTACAGACCCTCGGTGTATGTGTCTTGAGCTTGGTTGAGAAATTCGTGGTCAATCAAGTTGGTCACGCTCTGTGCCATGTCTTCCTCTCTCTTGGTAATTGAATAGGGCAAGTGGCCGCTCGGTGATACATCACCAAAAATCACCTCAGCTAGCGATCTTCCTGCCTCTTGGCCTGGCAGGTGGGCAAGTAGGACCGACTTGACGGCCGGAAGAGTAATCCACTTGTCGAGGACGAGCGGCCCTACTGTGTGCGCTACCACAACCACGTTCTTGTACTTGGCCGCAGTGTCTTGAACAAGCTGATCTCCGTTGTGCCAGGCATAAAGTCGCGACGCATCTCTATCGCCGTGGTTGCCCTCAACAGTGTAAGTATTCTCGCCAGAGTCGGACGATATAAAGACAATGGCAACGTCGTCATCCCCAGGGGTGCCTATGGTGGCCGGCAATGTGTCAGAGTTATAGAACATGACATTCGCAGCACGTGCTCGAATGGCAGTTATGGGATCATCCAGATACATGTAGTTTACAGTTCCCGATCCCCATCCCTGCCCAAGAGTGCCAATGTTGCAGTTTCGGTCAGGGCAGGCATTTGGGCCGGCAGCATTCGTTTTGGCGTCGGTACCGAAGATGCTCAAATTCCGCGACGTCTCGAGTGGTAATAGATTGTTGGTGTTCTTCAGCAAGGTGATGGCGTCCTGGGCAACCTGACGTGCGATGGTCGCATGATCCGCCTGGACGGGAACAAAGTGGTTCACGACCTCCGTGGGCGTGTCGGGCCACGCGGCCGGGTATCGAAGACCCTCCTTGTTCTCTGTGTTGACATCGAAGTTGGTCTCGGGAAAGTCCTTGTCTTGACCCATCTGATACCAGGCCGCCACGATGCGAGTTGCCATATCATTGAGCCTGTCCATAGGAACGGATCCATTCAACACAGTCCTAGTAAGTTCATACATCCAAAAAGAGGTGCCAATCAGGGGGATTTGCGTGTCGCCAGGCATGTCCATATCCAAACCGGCGATGGCTGACTCCACGCCAGACATGTGAGCCAGCCAATCGGTCATGACAAATCCCTGGAAGCCGAGCTCATCCTTCAGCAGGCCGTTGATGAGATATGGATGTTGGCTACAGGCAGTTCCATTGACCTGTGCACGACAGCTCGTCAGCAAGTGGATTTTTCAAGCCGTCTTTTCTCGCCCTGCTGGAGACTTACAGCATTGTATGCAGTCATGGCGGCCCCAACACCGGCATGGACGGCCTCTGCAAACGGCCACATGTAAATTTCATGCAGGGCTCGATCGTCTGCCAGAAGAGATTAATAGGGGCTTCACGGGATATCATGGCGACGCGTCATACCTATATTAGCGCTGTAAGCAAGCTGAACTGGATTGTACATGCGGTACATCTCTTGTTCATAGCCGATGAAGTGCTTGATTGTCGCAATTACGCCTTGCTCCTGCACACCCTTGATGTATTCACGAGCACCAATGGCTTGCAGAGAGGGATCGGCCCCGAAGCTTTCAAAACCACGTCCACCTTTAGGTTTGCGCCCAAAGGGACCAACAGTTGGGCCAAGCAGGACATTGACGCCTTTACCACGGGCTTCCCTGCCAATGGCCACGCCTCGCTGGTACATGAGCTTCTTGTCAAACGTGGCTCCTGTGGTGATACCAGCTGGGAAGGCTGTAACATGATCTGTTTGCCGCACGCCGCTATGTCCGTCATTCAAACAAAGTTGCGGGAATCCAACTCTGTAGGCAGATCCGCTGTTACCATTGCAGTGCCTGCTGATGTATTAGCCAAAGGCGATCCGATCCGCAAGGGCAATTACCATAAAGACTAGTTTTTTTTTTTTTTTTTTTGCACAATAATAACTAAAAAGCCTCTCTGGGACTAATGATTAAAGCTTACCCTGTGTATGTGTTAACGCGGGTTTCTCTCCAAGTATCGTAATTATATAAGGACAATCTCACCCATATAATATCCACTGCCTCCAGTGATATTGGTCTTTTCCGCCAAGGTCATGGAATCCACAAGTTTTTTTGCCTTGCTGTAGCTCTCTTGCCAATCTTTCACCCACCCTCCATACGGCGCTGGATAATAAGCAGGTGAATAATACCCATCTGAAGAAGATGACCGCAGCTGGAGAGTTTCAGGTGTTTCAGGGTTAGGATTGGCATAGGCGAGCGGAGCGATGCTGGCCGCCAGAGCTATTATTCCTAAGCGACCTGTCATGGTGCGAGGAGAATGACTTGTCGGTTTTGAGACGTGCCAATTCGACACTCAAGCTTGAATGAAGGAAGAAGCAAGGAAGTAGTGCTTCGCCTCCAGTTATTATGACTTAGCTCAGCTCAGCTTGGCTCATGACGAAGTAGGCGGATCGAGGTTGCGGTGAAAGTAAACGGCAGCACAGAGGAACAATCACAGTTCGAACTGGCATCAGAGAATCAGAAAACGCCATGATATTAGTTGTGATTTCCGCAAACAGGGTGCGCGAGCATCGATTATAACAAAAATGGAACCCCCGGCTAAAAGGCGCGCGCCAAGGCACCTGCCTGATGTAGCTCAGTCCCATGACAGTTCATGTGCACATGTCCCGCGGCCCGATATGCCTGTGTGCGACATGGTGAACCAAGACCAAGACATTGGTGTTTGCATGGCTGCAACGTTGAGGCAATTGTGGCGGATTTAAAAGGCAGAGTTGGCAGAAGATTGCTGTTGTCTCAGCAGCCCCGCTGACCTTCCCATTTCAGACTAGTCCGTGTTTTGCCAGCAGCGAGCACCCTCCGCAATTTACGTAGAAGTGACTTTCATCTCAGCGGCTCCGCTTTGTTGCTGCAGCTATTACTACTGCAAGCTTATCTTATGTAAGGGTTCTCAATATGCTTAATTAATTGGACCAGTGCTGCTGCTGCTGCTGCCTGCAGTCTGCAAGGGTTAAGTATCTACAGTTCAACTCTAGTGTTGATCAAGTTGGAATGACGACATAGCGAGCTAACAAAAAAAAGCAATTTAGCCGCCATCGGATAATAGTGCAGTGCTGCATGATACCCGCCTCCTATCCAAGAAACTTCTTGGACAAAGGACCAAGCTTGGAAAGGTGAATCAAAGCCGCAAGCCAGACATTGATTGAAACAATTGGATGGGAAGGGCAGCAAACGGGGCAAGGGGTACACTTCAGGGTCCACTCAAATGGCAAACGCGAGTTGTCAGTTGCTTTACCGATTCTGCATGGAAGGAGGGCTCGTGAGCAGACAGGCGGAAGGTACGCATCACACATGACACATTCATTTTACGACCAAGTCCCGCATCTTGCAAGCGCGCGGGGGCGGGAAGGGCTGGTGATCGGATATGCAGGTAGGCACACCAACCACGGGATAAACATGAAATAACGGCACGGCGAGGCTAGAACGGCCCGACCGGAATTTAACAGGCCTTGTATTGTTTTGCTGCTGGTTGTTCAGGTGTGCAGGCGGACTGGCACTGGTCACGATGATCGATGGTCGCTCAGGAGGCAGGCGACACGACTCAGGCACGAGGCGAACCCGATCGTACGACGCGACCTGCAGCATCTCGCATTACATGCCTGCTTCATTCCGCAGCAAAAGACGGCGACTTGCTGTGTCTTAGATTGGAGATTTCTACGGAGTACTCCGATGATGATGGACATGGATTTCGATCTCTTGTCGGGTGGATAGTCTCTGCCATGGTCGCAACACCTTGCATTTAACCTGGGGCAAATGCATCATGAGCACTGCAGGCCTAACTTTAGAGGTCTATAATAGCGACTGCAATTTGTTAGCAACGATTGCTTCAGCAGCTGCGTAAAGAATTGGCTGAACACACCTGACCAGCTACAGCTGCTAGTGCTTTATTTTGGCGCAAATCTGCATGCATAGTAATCTGGTACAGTATCTGGTGCATGTACCTCTCGTAGCTATCCATCTCGATGGATATCGGATACATCTAGTACAAACCTTTTGTCCGAAAACCGTCTTCACACATCGCAAGGGCCACAGAAACTTCTCATCTCGTGAAGGAGCCTATTAGTACGCCTGAGGCATACATGTATGCATGTACAATGTCCGCGGTGCTTCCCGTCAGCACGATCTGCGAGCTGCTTCCTCGGCAATCTCACCATGTCCGTTGAACGCCACAAATGAAGGAAGGAAGGAAGGCAGGGAGGAAGGCGTCAGCTAGCTTAGCGTGTCGGTCGTGCCTGCGATGTGATGTCTGCACGCAGTCGCCACTCCCACCATCCATCCCCTTGATCAACTTTGCACTTCTCTTCCATAAACAGGAACTTGGGGATTTGTGTGGCGAAAGAAATAGACTTTGACAAAAAGACATTCATCATCTACGACCCCGCTCGCTCCCTATGCTCTTGGCTTTGCGCACACCACCCTGGGCTGAACCGAGATTAGTCCAGTCCCCTCGTCCGACTTTTATTATCCTCTGATTCTCTCCTCTCGGGCCGGAAATTCCGACTGCAGCATACCCCAGCAAGCCCTCGCCTTAACAACAACACTACCCTTGGCCCAATCCAGTCAATGGAAGAATGACTACGGGCTCATTGTAGCACCATGGAAACGTCAAAAGCGCTCGACGGCGTACGGTCGCGCTTGTTTAAGCGCATTGCCATGGCCCTCTTCGCCTTCACTGCCGCGGCTGGAATCGCGTTTGCCTTGTTCACATACGCCCCCGAGAGTCGCCTGCAACATTTTTCCGAGGCCTTCACGGCCCCGCCCAAATCTCTCGAGTCATCAAGATGTAGCTCATTCAAGGAATCAAACGGAATCTGGAAGGAGGCGCAGCTGAAGTACCAGCATCTGCGCGACGACAAGTTCACGTATGCGCCAAAAAAAAAAAAAAAAAAAAAAAAATCACTAGCACCCTAAAGCTCCTCTTTTCGCTCGTGTCGGTCACTGACTGTCTGTGTCCAGAATTGCCATGCAAACCTACCGTCGGCCGAAAGAACTTAACGATACACTGACCGCCTTGTTGTCAGAGGAGATCCCATCGCTCTTGGAAGTAGTCGTAGTCTGGAACGACCTGGAAACAGCGCCACCAGAAAAGTACACATCTAAATATGGTGTACCCGTCCGATATAGACGTTCACCTGTGAACAGCCTCAACCAAAAACTATGGCCCGACCCAGCATACCAAACGCAGGCCATTTTCTTGTCTGACGACGACATCTACTATAAGCCTAAGGACCTCGAATTTGTGTTTCAGTCATGGCGCAAGTTTGGACGTCGCAGGATGACGGGAGGCTTCACACGCTGCGCCATCGAAGAATCTAATGGTGAATGGAAGTATTCGTTCTGCTCAACTGACGATGCGCACAACAACTACAACCTGATCCTGTCGGGCCTCGCTTTTACGCACATTTCCTTTATGGACTACTACTCCTCTAATGATCCCCTTACGACAGAGATTCGAGCCTACGTGGACAAGCACTTTAACTGCGAAGATTTGGCAATGAACTACCTTCTGTCCATGTTGACGGGCGAGGGACCATTACTCGTCAAAGGAAAAGATCCCTACGTCAGCTTCGTGCCGAAGAATGGAATCAGCACCAAACCGGGACACATAGAGGCCCGCAGCCAATGTCTCAACGACTACATTAAGTTGTTTGGATGCATGCCGCTTATCAATGAGACAGCGCACATTGAACGTGGTGTTATTATATCATAATATGTGCCGGTTACTTCTTTTCCCTTTGCCTATTCAAAAAGTCCTGTAGCATACTTATAATCATGTATATGTATTTCAGTCTTGCCTTCCTGCGAGGCTGTTCCTGCTGGGATCAGCATCTAGGAAAAGTTTTTTTTTTTTTTACATCCTTCCCTGGTATTAGGAAGTGATGCTGCACATTCCACATACGCAAGGCGGTCCTGAGCATTCTACGATCCCCGTTTTGTGGGATTAGTCTCAGCTTGTGCAAATTTACGTCTGCCTCAATCGTGGGATCGGACAAAAAATAAATTGGTGGCTGCATAGCGTGGCCGCGATGGCACAACGTAGGCTTCCGGTAACGCGGCAGGAAATGGGACCAAGTATCTTTTAACTCTTGACTGCATCTTCTTGTCACAAGCACATGGTCCACATGAGCATATATCCAAGAGGCAGTGAAACACATGGCGATTTGCCAATGCATACATGATGGCGCCGCATGTTTGCGCATATGCAGGTGATGAGTGGAAATTATGGTTTCTGCTGGGCGAAGTAAGCCAAAAATCTCGATTGCGCTCAGCTTCAAGGATGCACTGCAGTTGGCAGTCGAATTGGCGGCTAAATCGTTGGCAACTTCCTACAATAGGTATGACATTTCCAGAGCGAAATCCTCTTTCCTATTGCTCGTCATGTTTCCTCCAACGAGCAAGGCCCGCATCGTATTAGCGGCGCAATCTTTCTGAAGCAAGCTTATCAAGTGAGATAGGACTGGCCTGTCAATCGGGATAACGCTTGAATTGTCGATATTACTACGGCTATACTGTCAGGGATGAAGTGGCTGGGCCGAAGGATGCTTGTTCTTTCGGGGGACCGCGGAGCGTACCAGTCTGCCTTAGTGACGGTATAGCAAACATGAGTGTTTAGCCCTCGTCTGGAACCAAATGATCAACGACGCTCCAATTGGGTGAGGTATAGGTGTTTAGTCATGTTTCGTCGCTCTCATAAAATGACAGACGACCTTCCAGATATTTGACCTGAGATGTGGGATATCCTCAGATCTGCCAGTGCGTTCCTCATATTCATGATGGCGTCGTCACTGGAGGCAATTTTCCAGACACCTATAGTTTGACAGATGTACTCACAGTGTCAAACTCACAGTGTCAAGCTAGACGTCCCCACTGCATGACATTTCCGTGCATGACATTTCCGTACATGACGGGAGGAGGGGCATGGTGGAACAACTCGGTAGCTTCGTGGGCGAATAGCTCCTCCAAGACCTAATCTTTTTTATTTCCGACCATTTGCTTGGTGATCCATATACGAGACCTCTGGAGAATCCTAGTCACTTTATTGCATATTGAATTGAGGATGGACGGTGTATCAGAATGCATATCGGTGGTTACCATACTGCTGTGCCATTGTTGAGCGAGCCAACGAAGATGGAGGTGCGCGTCAAGAAATTGTTACACAATCTCTAGGCAATGTCTAATCGAGTGGCTCAATCCCGCTGGTCAGTTGCATCCAGCTCGAACTATCTTTCTTGGATGGCTTGCAAAGCTTCCCATCTGTGCTACTCCGCTAGGCGGGTCGAGCACAATGAAGTTGTACTTGTGCAGTGCGGGTGGATGCCACGTCTTTCGTCAATACTTCACCAAGTGGGACGACGAGGGTCGAATTGGCAAGTGGGACAATAGCAGAAGCCTCCGATAATTTGTCAGAGTATAGGGCTGTTCTGCCTTGACGGGACGCTCGATGGTGGACTTGACAAGTTGATGAGAGACATGCCGAATGAAGAGGCACCCTGGTACCCGTGGCACCGTCGACAAGCACGCACGCGCAGAGGGAAGAGAAGAGATAGATTCTGCTAAGTTGCGTCAGAGCATTGTATCGGCCTAGAACTCGTCGATGGTGTCACGAAGGAGTATTGCCCAACGTGGGGAGCAACCATACCTGGCACGACGCTTCTTCATGCGATGTGGAAGAAGGCGCTTGAGTTGAGTCCTTGCTGGAATAGTGGACAATAACCGTAAGTTTTGCAGAAAATGCGAGCTTGGGGAGGAGAACTGCGGAGAGGATGGAGGTCGATTTCTCGATATTGTCTACCGGCAACATCCGTCATGTGGGAGCCAATTTGCTCCTTATATTCTCTCAATCATAACTCCAGGCTCCTTTATATATGTCCATCATAAGAGACCACATATCCGCCGCCACCAAATTATCTTTGCTGGGCAACAAGAAAATAATGGACTTTTTCGCAAATGCGAGATGCAAAGTGTTGGGCCCATGCAACATAGAAGTCTGGGGAAGTCCGAACCTGGAGAAATAATAAAAATCTGTTACAAACAAAGAAGAAAATGCAAAACGCCAATCTCGATTCAGCGACAAATCATTCATTTCCGGTTGCTTTGCAAATATGGGTGGCCTGGTTCTTAGGACCGAGAGGGTAGTAATACTTGTCCATCTTTTTCGAAGCGAGTGACTTTGACATGGGGACAAGGATGCAAAAATTCCTCGAGCGAATGAATGGCGCTGCCGACGTTTGCCCGGAAAGGCTGGGCGTAAGGAGCCCGCGGTGTGGGTTGACATGGACAAGGATGCACTGCGCCTCTGCTTCTGCCGTTGACAACGACAACGACAACGACAATGACACGATGCCATTGACTTTCCGGATGGGGGGATTCCTACGAAGCTTTCCAGACGTCCGGGTGAGGCATGAGACTTTATTCTTTATTTCCCTGTTGGAGCGGTGTGGAACGAAGGTCGCGAAGGGCACCTCGGGCAGAAGCGAGCGGCGAGCGAGTGGGTGCTTTGCCGTGATAATCCTCCATGACAGGCCAACTCGAGGCCAACTCGAGCTCAGAGTTCCAAGATTAAGAAAGCTTCGGTTCTTGTTCCACTGCCCATCAACCAGAGTGGAACGGTACGCCAAGCAAAAGCGGGTGGGTGCTTTGCCGTCGAATCCCTGCCTGCCTGTTCTGCCGTGCCACGGACAAATCAGTATCTACTGCAGAGGGAAAAGACTTTCACGAGGATCCCTCTCCATCAACTGCCGTCAAAGCTGCTGTTGGAGCTGTTAATGATTGGCAGACTGGCACAAGTTTAAGTGTCGCAGCCTACTCCGACTCCTTTCCCTGCGCGTACAATCAATTCGGCTGGCACCAGCGTACTTGTCTTAAAGCACCTCTCCGTCTCTCTCCTGCTGTCTCTTGCCGTCTCTTTCTGTCTCTTTCTTCCTTTCTCCCTTTCTCTCTTTTATTCGACCCCTCAGGGCACTCAGACACTGAGTCGTATTCGCAATGGGTCAATCGAATAAATTCGAAGCGGCGGCGCTGGCAGACCAGGCGACGGATGCGTACGTGAGGCCTGGCTTCGCTTCATTCTTGATCGCTCGGCAAAATGGCCTTGTTAACATCTGGATTGATCCCCTCTTAGATTCGGCCAGTCGCTCGTACACATTGATGCCAAGGAGGAAGCGAGGATTCGTCTAAAGATTGACTTTGGGCTCATCCCGCTCGTGAGCTTGCTTTACCGTACGAACCATCATGCTCATGCTCGAGTTCTCATCATCCCCATGACATTTCTTTTTTTCAACTGACCATCAATCTCACAGTTGTTTCATTCATCGACCGGTCTAGCATTGGTATGTCTGCGTCATGATCACATGTTACGCCGAAATCTCACGCTTTTCGCCACTTCGGTAAAAGAAAGGAAGACATGTGTCTAACACACCTCAGGCAACGCAAGATTAGCAGGTCTTGAAAAAGATCTCCAGCTGGAAGGCGGCGACTTCAACGCCGCCCTCTCCGTCTTCTTCATCTCCTACATCGTCTTCGAAATGCCCTGCAACATGCTCTGCAAGTACATCGGCCCGGGGTGGTTCATCCCCGCCACAACTCTCGGCTTCGGCATCATAACCATCTGCGGTGCCTTTGTCACCAACCGTTCCAACCTGTGCGCCGTCCGGTTCCTCCTCGGCATCTTCGAGGCCGGCATGATGCCTTCCCTGGTGTATTTCCTGTCCAGGTGGTACCGCCAGAGCGAGCTGACCTTTCGGGTGTCGTCGTTCATCATCTCGGCTGCCTTGGCCGGTGCGTTCGGCGGGCTGCTTGCGTCGGCCATCTTGACGTTGGATAGTTTCGGCAGTTTGCAGTCGTGGAGAATGATTTTTGCCATTGAAGGTGAGTTCGCTTGATTCTCATCCGAACAGGGGTTTTCTCTTTTTTTTTTTTTTTTTCCCAATCCAAAATAGTCTGATGAGGTGATAAGGCATCGCAACCTCTGTCCTTGGCATAATCAGCTTCTTCGTTCTGCCCGACCGCCCCGAGACCGCGAGATGGCTGTCGGCTGAGGAGAAGAAGCTCGCCGTCATGCGTATCAAGTCCGAACGCATCGCCGTCACAGAGCTCGTCGACCACTTCAGCCTGAAAAAGATCCGCCTCGGCATCTTCAACCCCGTCGTGCTCTCCACCTCGGTCATCTTTTTCCTCGACAGCATCACCGTCCACGGCGTGTCCTTCTTCCTGCCCACCATCGTCAAGTCCATCTACCCCAAGCAGACCGTCTCCCACCAGCAGCTGCTCACCGTGCCACCCTACTTAGTGGGCGCCCTCTTCTGCGGCGCCACCAGCTACTTCTCCTGGCGCGTTGACCGCCGCGGCATCTTCATGATATGCTGCGCGCCCCCCACCGTCATCGGATACGCCATACTCCTCGGCACCACGAACCCCAGCGTGCGTTACGCCGCCATCTTCCTCCCTTTCCTCGGCATATTTACCTACGGCGCACTGAGCAACTCTCACGTGGCGGCGAACGTCGTTTCCGACACGGCGAGGTCCTCCGCTATCGCTACAAATGTCATGATGAGCAACCTTGGAGGGCTGATATCCACGTGGGCTTATGTGTCGACGGATGCGCCGAACTACCGGGCTGGCAATGGGTTGAATCTTGCGGCACAGGCAACCATGATTATCCTTGCCACGCTCTTGCACATTTGGATTAGGAGGGATAACAAGAGGAGGGGGGCGGTGGACGTGGTGACTAAGCTGGACGGGAAGAGCCTGCAGGAGATTCAGGAGATGGATTGGAAGCACCCTGGATTCAGATGGAGGGCGTAGCGCGTAATACAAGCTTGACTCGCCACCACAGGTCGTCGTGTAAATGAAGCTGTCTGCTCGAGTGTAGGTGCCGTTCGAGCAGGCAAAAGGCCTCCCTCGTCTGAGTATCACTACAACATTTCCAGGACTGATGGTTGATGACGCTCCGAAGGCCTTGTCCATTCCACACACTTGCCATTCATGTTATCCTCCCAATGTGCTCCGTGATTGCAAACAATTTTCAGCAGGCAAGTTTGGTGTGGTTCCAAGATGGACGATAGCCGCTACACCACTCTCCTAGCCACGACGTGTTCGGTCCGATGGATAACTCGCCCAAGTTGTCCCGCAGGTCAACCCGCAGCGTATGCTCCCATGGGTTCTCCCAGGTGTGCATGGTGGCGGCTCTATATCTTTCCTCGCGCCCAATTTCTCACGTCGTGGGCTGGGCCTAGCCGAGCTCGAGGGCCGTCATGCGAGGAGGCGGACAGATTCATGCCGGGAGGCCAATGCAGCACCAGAATCGTGAACTGTGGTCAGCCACGATGAAATGCATGGCTGCATGGCGGCCCGTTCATCGCGTGCTAAGCTGCTTTTCGTAGGATGCCCTTGGCTAGTCGGCTGCTGACGAGTTTCAAGAATTGTGATTCTAGAGCGAGGATTCGCGGCACTTTTTTTTTCTTTTTTATATATCGATGAGAGGGCTTAATTGCTGGATGCTCGTTTTTGGTTTATAGGTGTGCTGATCTTGTCCTTGGCTTGGCTTGGTGCAAAGTACGAGCGCTGGCAGTCGCACGTGCTCGTGGTGTTGTCTTTCTGTGAATATGTCTGCCGCCCCCAACTTACGATCCGACTACATCCCAGACTACATCCCAGACTCTACGACCCAAATCACACCCAGACTACGACTCACTTCCATCAAGCGGCAAAGGAAAGGCTGCCACGACCATCTGTGCTCCGAAGCCATATGTGCAACAATGCACAAAGGGAATTCCTATCAACAACACCAACCAGCCCTCGATCCTCCGTCCAGCCACATCTACAGTTATCCTCACGGACTTGGCCCCGTCAGTCTTCTCCCACGCCATCGAGGGCCGAACAAAAGTTCGAAAATTGTCCCTATCCCGTAACCCACCCCGGGTATTTCATCCCGAGTCAGTTCATGCTGGGCCCCAATCCCTTCCTCCCTTGTAGGAAGGAGCCACAAAAGGGGATGGAATATCGGCCTGGCAACCCTCCTCGGCGAAGCTCGCATGAGATCGTGCAGCAACCACCGCACAGGGATCTGTGTGTGTGACACAGCGACGGATCGACTTTTATTACTCGAGAGCCCCCGCATCCCCATGCATCCCCATGACCACCCCCTCACGACCGCAAAGCGCGCCTTCTGCGAAGATCTCACGACAACCACCACCGTACGCCAACGCCTACGCATGGCAGGCATTACATGCATCGTGGAAAACAAAAAAATTAAATCGGCTCGGACTCAATGTCTTCTTCCGGCTCCTAGCGCCGAGCCCATGCTTGCCGCAGCCTTCCTGTCCTATTCCCCTTCTGGGAAGGCCCTCCGTCTTTTGCCATCGTTCAACTTTTTGCTAATACGCAACCTGCCTGACTTCCATATGGGCCCTCGTCCTCGCTGGGAGGGGGAGGACTTACACGTCGGGTTTCGACGCCTTGAGCCCTTCACCAATTGTTCGTTGACCTTCTCGATAGGGAATCATCTGCTCTCGTCGAAATGGCTGACCGGCAAGACTATGTTCTGAAGTCCCTCCTCCCCTCTGCTTTTTTTATCTTTCCAAAAACAGGAGGTTTCGATAGCGCGGGGAAAGAATGTGACGCCAAGAAAAGGGTGTCACACAAAAATCAGGCTTGGCTACGCCAAGGAATGTCTCGTCAGACCCCTTTCTATAACACCAGGCCACAGACGAACCGTACCCACTAGCTGTTGGATCAGAAGGAAATAGTAAGCTGCCATGATGGGAGAAGGTGCCCAAAATTTCGGCCCCCATGTGGCCAAACGAGGACTATCCATTGTAAAGCATGTAGCTTCGGGGCTACGGATGCTCGTGGAGTATAAAACGGACGTGATGTCCTTGTATTAAATCGATGTAGTTGTAAAGAAGGCCAGTTTGAGCAGCGCAGCGTGGTTTCTTACGACGGAAAACAAAAAGAGACTGGCAACTTTACTCCCTGTTCAGATTTGTTTGCAAAACACTCTTTACTCTCTCCTCATATTACCAAACCATGTTGTTCGAGTCCATCTTGGGCTTCGCTGCTCTGGCAGTAGCTTCGCCCCTCGGCAGCATCGAGTCCTATATCAAGGCCCTCGACACCAGAGGTAAAAATCTCTATTTCCCCTCCTTCTCAGCATTTCCAAGGTCCTCAGAGTCCCGCCGCTAACATGGATGGCAAAAAAGACGGCGTATCTGAGTTGGACTATACCAACATGAAGTTTTATGCCCAACACGCTGCGGCCGCCTACTGCAGCCTCGACGCCGCCCCAGGCACCGCCATCGTCTGCCGCGAGAATGCCTGCCCCCTGATTCAGCAGATCAAGCCTACCATCGTGGCATCCTTCGTGTACGTATGCTCTCCTTTCTCCCTGTTTGATAACCACAAATGTATGCTTTGCTGACGTAGGGGTTGGGGGAGGTAAAGCGGTAAATTCACAGGTATAGGCGCCTACGTCGCCGTAGACACGATCCGCCAGGAAATCGTGCTCTCCGTCCGCGGAACCTCTGACATCCGCAACTTCATCGCAGACGCCATCTTCGCCTTCCAGGACTGTGATCTGGTCCAGGGCTGCAAGCTGCACGCTGGCTTCGCCGCGAGCTGGGCTGAGATCCGGGACGGCGTCACGCAGGCGATCGGCACGGCTCGCGCGCAGAACCCCGGGTTCCCCGTCGTGGCGGCTGGACATTCCCTCGGCGGCGCGGTGGCGACCATTGGAGCGGCGTACCTTCGACGCAGTGGCATCGCCGTCGATTTGTATGCCTATGGGGCGCCGCGCAGCGGAAACGACAAGTTCGCTGACTTTGTGACCGGCCAGCCGGGTCGTATATTTCGCGTCACCCATGAAGATGATCTTATTCCGAGAATGTTGCCCATCTTCACCGGCTATCGTCACGTTTCTCCTGAGTACTGGTTGACCAACGGCACGAGCACGCAGAATGACTATCCCATCAGTGATATCCGCGTTTGCTACGGCATTGCGAATGTTGAGTGCAGTGGGGGATCTTTTGGACTGGGCCTGATTGCCCACTTTCATTACTTTGGAGCCATCTCTGTGTGTTCGGGCTTCCCGCTCGTGGGCAAGAGGAATGGCCCGTCTGATGAGGAGCTGGAGCAGCGTGTTAACGCGTGGAGTCAGATGGACCAGGACTTTGTCCATGCCGGGAAGAGCTGAGCGGCATCAACTTGAGCACAGAGACGTATTTCACTATGACTTACAAAGATGACGACGAATGGAATGGGATAAGATAGCCAGATCTAAAAACTGTGTATAGTCGTGACTTTAAATTAGCGTGTGCATTGAAGGCCAGTTTCACGGTACATATCCATTACTTCACCAAAACGGTTTCCAGTAAGCAACGCGTGCTTTGATCCGAGCAATCCCTCCAACACCTCTCCCGACACATCATCGTATATGGTAGGTATGCTTTAGGTGCAAAGCGTCAGGTTGCTTCGTTCCCAATACATCAATCCATGCTCTCAGTAATCATGCCTTGCGCATTCGGTACACCGACAAGAATAGTACCTCTGGGGACCCTGACAGACTTGACCTTCATGCACCCAAAGACATTGACGTCTTTTATCTTAGGGCAGGCGCGGAAGATGGATCCCAAAATGAAGTCATTCACTTCTTCACAGAAACTGATCTCCAGCTTCTTCAATTCCGGATACTCCGCAGTCTCATGGAAAACTTCCTCAAATGCCTGTTGGGAAATGCTTCGGCAAGCATGGACATTGACATCCACTACCTTTTGGCCAGAGTGTGCCATGAGTGCTTTGAACCCCTCGCTGCAGAGCCCGACATTGTTGTCGTTGGAACGTGGCCGGTTAGCATCAACGTATCGGCATTTCTGCAAGTCAACGGAATGCAGCGGAGGATTTTCCCAGCCGGTGAATAAGTTGACGAATCCTCGGTCAGTCATGTGCTCGCTTTCAGTGATGCGAAGTTTTTGCAGAGATCGACAGGATGTATGAATAACTTCCAAGACGGAATCATCAGCTTGTGGAACAATCTTGAGCGAGAGTGTTTTGAGCTTGCACCCTACTTTGTCAATAACTGAAGTAATCGAAGTTGGGGACAATGGTTGTTGGAGCTGCAAGCTAAGATGCTCCAGCTCAGACAACTTGCCGATGGACTCTACGCCTTTGCCCGTCAGTTTCTGATTGTTTTCAATCTTGAGACGCATCAACTTGGGGCAGTGATTTGCCAACATATCGATGGTGTCGTCGCCAAAATGTTTGTCCGTGTAGTACACTTGAACAGCCTTGAGCGTCTGCCCCTTCTTCTCGAAGAGTTCATGCCACTTCTCCTCGCTGAGGAGGTTGGCTCCATGCAGGTAGAAGCTTTCCAAAGCAATATCGCGAGACAAGAGGTAGTCCATGACCTCGTCTTTGAACTGGACAGCGGAGCGAGCTTTGAAGTGACGCAGTTTCGGCGCAACTTGGAATATGCTCATGTACTCTTGGCTGCCGAGGTTCGCGCCATCATATATTTTGATGGTTTCCGTGGTAGATTGCGCGAAAAGCGGTAGTGTTTCTGGACGAAGAAGCCGTCTCTTGGAGAAGATACGAGCGATTTTGTCGATAAGGTGCTCGGGAAGGTCGCCTAAACTTTCTGCCATGTCGACATTTTTTGCCAATGTCTGTACGCACAGCGTTGCCAAGCTCTTTGTGCCGACATCACCATCGAGAATGCGACTCTGCATACTTCGACGCGACCCGATCCCGCCTGTCTGCTTCCTTGGTTTCTTTTTTGGCTGCGCTCCGTGGCGCTCCTTAGCGATTTCTTTGCCGCAGGGTGCGCAGAGGAGGCCGCCATTGGGCCCAGCGACTGAATAGGGAGTAACAGTGAACCTCTTGTCGCAGATTTCGCAGTTTTCCATCTGGCCAGGAAGCGGTGCATGATGTGCCTCGAAGATAGCGCGGGCAATTCCATCATCATCGTCGGAATCCTCCAGGTACGTCTTTCGTTTCTTGAATGCTTTGCTAGCTTTGATCTTCTCGATCGTCTTCTGCTCCGTCTTCTTCCTCTTGCCAGCTTGGATACCAGCACCATTGCGATTGGATGACCGTGCTCCTGCAGCGCTTGATTCAGCAATGACCGATCCCGCTTCTTCAGTTCCAGATGCTTGTCCATTGAGGCGAGCCCTATTGCTGGCTTCCCTCCGTCGCATTTCTGCATCATCACGGATTTGGCGCGCTGAGATATTATGTGACTAAAGTCGCTGTATGAGTAAGAATGCCCAGTGCTGCTCGATAACAAGCGCGCAAACTTACAGCTAGAAAGTCTGTCAAGGCTGATTGACTGGACAATGGATGTTAGTCCAGGTTGCCATGTTGTCCAACAAGGGATCATCTTACGGCCCCGTGATGTTTCGGGTCAGCATCGAAGGCTCGCCTTCATTTTGATTCCGCGCTCGAGTACGGCGAACCCTGTTGACAGAACAGAGGCATTTTAGTGATGACTGAGGGAGTCAAGCTGCCACGGACTGAGGCGGAACTTACATGATGTAATGGTTTGATGGGGCTGCAAGAAGCGAGATGGCGGAACATTCATCAACTGTTCGATAGAGTGCAGTCGAGCCCTAGCAGGAGGAACAGAACGATCTGTTGACGACACCTTTGGTGTTGTCTTTTCGCTAATGCGATTCACAACAAACCAGATCAGCCGTGCAACAGCGACTTCTGTTACTGTGCGCGTGAGTAGACAAGTTTACTGTGACCCACCCAACTTAACCAGTCAGCGGTTCCTGCATAACTTAGACAGCACGAGGCTAGATGGTCATGCGTCATCCCATCCGGCGTGATTCACACTGTGAGAAGTACGCACTCGCCAGCGGTAATCGTAGCCAAGTGGGATGAATCACACACGGTGTGACAATGCATTTCCTCATTGACACACGGCCTCTTAGAGGCCTGCCCCCTTGGCACGTGCTTTCGTGTTCAATTGACAACGCGGGTGGCGCCTTACGTCTCCGACACTGTGAAATGGTGCCAAAAGTCACGGATGGCTGAGAAGAAAATCCCAGCTGGATTGCAGTGGCAACTTTTGTCCCTTGCGTTTCAGAGACTTCCAACCCAAGCGAGGCATGTTCATGATAGTCGAGGAGATTCTTCCCTCGTACTGTCTTGCTTCTTGAAAAAAAAAATCTTGGTTATAACATCTCATCACCCTCTTTACGCTCTACGTCTCATTCGTAGTCACTGACCTTGGCGCGCGGCTAGATTGCTTGCACTCCATTGACGGCAGGGAAGCATTCGGCAGCGTGCAAATTCGAATCTAGTACTGGTCGTCGTTTTCAAAGCTGGCCGTCTCTTTTATTAAATCTCCGTTCTCTCATTTTATTGTTCAGTTCGTTCAATTGCCTTGGACGCACAAGTCAGCGCTAAGGCATAACCACAAACATGCCTCGTGGACGTCGTTCCCTTCAATCAGGCGGTTCATCCTTGCCCCAACATACCGGTGAGGCTTCTTTGCTTCACATTTCGAATATTGCGCGAGTCAGCTCTAACCTGCAATCCCAGGTACACCTCGGCGGACCAGATCCGTAGCCTCGAAGCCCACAGTCGCAGATGAAATCATCATCCCTGCGGATCAAGCCCCAGCAACACAAAGGCAGAGGGTTCGGCCGAGCCGTGCATCCCTTCTAGCCAGTGGCACAAGTTCCGCGGTCTCAATGCCTGCATCACAACCGACCCATAAGGAGCACCTTAATAAAGCGTTGGCAATCAGTGATCTTTCCGTCTCATCGGCCTCTACGCCGCAAGACCTCTCATCTGATGGGGAGGCTTCTACCCCTGCAACTAGCAAAGTTCCCACGCCTTTGAACGATGATGGATCAATTCCTTCCAACCCCCTCCGAAAATCTACTACACTGGAAGTACAACTTCCAAGCAAGTCAGATCTCGAAGGATTCGAAAGTGATCGGGTGCTGAGAAAGAGTGTTTACTCATTGAATCCGTCAAAAGGGAAAATGTTAACTGAAATATTTGACTCCGAGGAAGAGGATGACAGCGATATTGCCTCTGGTGTAAATCGAGATGCCCGGACTGCTCGAAGGCTGCAAGAGGAAGAGTTCGCGAAGGTAGACGAGGCTGCGTTGTCTCTGCACGTTTCAAAACGCCAAAGCGGTCGAGCTGCAGCAGTAGAGGCTTTCTTGTCGCCAGTGCCGACCCGAGCTTCGAAACGTAGCAGAGCTTCGACTCAGTCGGCTATTCAACCAGCTCCACCGGCCAAAAAGAGGAGAACTGATTCAGATTCGTCAGAATCTAAATTTGATTGGGACGCTGAGCTCGCTGCACTACGAGGTGACCACGGTCTATCTGACTTGTCACACGATGAAGCCTCCTTCGTGACTTCAGACTCAGGAGAGGATGAAGCTGGTTCGTCCTCAGAAGACTCGGAAGATGGCAGTTATGACGAGGATGAAGTCAAAGTCACTAGTGTCGTCTCTGGATTGCCTACCGTTTCTTCTGTGCCGGCTGCTATCGGCTCCTCCAGTTCCAATGATGCGCAGAATGGCGAGAATGTGGGGACTAATTTGCGCTGGGTTGCGTCTCAACGGCGGGCATATCGACGTGGGAGCAGAAGCCGTCTAGAGAAGGAGCGAAGTCGCCTCGAGTTTCACCACCCTGAAATTTTGACCATGTGGGATGATTTAAAAAACATGCCGGTGATAAATGCGGGCAGGGCCGCTCAACCTCAAACTATCTCGCGACAACTGAAGCCCTTCCAGCTGGAAGGTCTCGCGTGGATGAAGGAAATGGAGAAGACGGACTGGAAAGGCGGTTTGCTGGGTGATGAGATGGGTCTAGGCAAAACCATTCAAGCCGTTTCGCTCATTATGTCTGATTATCCGGCTAAGCAACCCTCACTGGTACTCGTCCCTCCTGTTGCCTTGATGCAGTGGCAATCTGAAATCAAGTCTTACACAGATGGTACTCTCAAAACCTTCATCTATCACGGAACCAATCAGAAGGCAAAGACCATCACGGCCAAGGAACTCAAGGCTTACGACGTTATCATGATGTCCTACAATAGCTTGGAATCAATGTACCGGAAACAGGAAAAGGGTTTCAAACGCAAGAATGGCATCCATAAACAAAAGAGTGTGGTTCACTCAATTCATTTTCATCGTATCATCCTCGATGAAGCCCACAGCATCAAGACTAGAAGCACGATGACGGCTAAGGCTTGTTTTGCTTTGGAAACGAACTATCGCTGGTGCTTGACGGGCACGCCTTTGCAGAACCGAATTGGAGAGTTCTTTTCCTTGATCAGATTCCTCAACATCCGACCCTTCGCCTTGTACTTGTGCAAGCAGTGTCCATGCTCCACTCTCGAGTGGTCAATGGATGATGAAAGCCGATGTACTAATTGCAAACATGCTGGCATGCAGCACGTTTCCGTCTTCAACCAGGAGCTCCTGAATCCGATACAGAAGTTTGGCAATCTCGGGCCCGGTCGCGAAGCATTCCAGAAGCTGCGGCTGATGACAGACAGGATCATGCTACGCCGACTCAAGAAGGATCACACCAATGCTATGGAGCTGCCTGTCAAGGAGATCCTGATTGACAGACAATTCTTTGGCGAGGTGGAGAACGATTTTGCCAGCAGTATCATGACCAACGGCCAGCGCAAGTTTGATACCTACGTCGCACAGGGTGTACTGCTCAACAACTATGCCAACATATTTGGCCTTATCATGCAGATGCGTCAAGTGGCTGATCACCCAGATTTGTTGCTGAAGAAGCATGCTGAGGGCGGACAGAACATCCTAGTGTGCTGCATCTGCGATGAGCCAGCCGAGGATACGGTTCGAAGCCGCTGCAAGCATGACTTTTGTCGAGCATGCGTCACCAGCTATGTCCAGTGCACGGACACACCAGACTGTCCAGCGTGCCACATCGCGTTGTCAATCGACCTAGAGCAACCAGAACTCGAGCAAGACGAGAACCTGGTGAAGAAGAGTTCAATCATTAATCGAATCAAGATGGACAACTGGGTGTCGTCGTCCAAGATAGAACTCCTCGTTCATGATCTGCACAAGCTCCGCTCGGACAACGCCTCACATAAATCCATCATCTTTTCGCAGTTCACCACCATGCTGCAGCTGATTGAATGGCGGCTCCGTCGCGCAGGCATCACCACCGTCATGCTAGACGGCAGCATGACGCCAGCGCAGCGCCAGGCCTCGATTGAGCACTTCATGAACAACGTCGACGTGGAGTGCTTTCTGGTCTCGCTCAAAGCAGGCGGTGTAGCTCTTAACCTAACGGAGGCCTCGAGAGTGTTCATCGTCGATCCGTAAGTCCCCTCCTCCCATACGAAAAAAAGGAAAAAAAAAAAAGATGGCAATTCCCATTTGGAAGTATTAACGTGTGTCATGTGTCAGTTGGTGGAATCCCGCGGCTGAGTGGCAATCTGCCGATCGATGCCACCGCATCGGCCAGACACGGCCCTGCACCATCACCCGGTTATGCATCGAGGATTCGGTCGAGAGCCGGATGGTGCTCATCCAAGAGAAGAAGACGAACATGATTCACTCTACTATCAATGCCGATGACAAGGCGATGGAGAGTCTTACACCGGAGGATATGCAGTTTCTGTTCAGAGGCACGTAACGCTGGCCCCGCGTGCTTTGTTAAAAGGTACTATGGTCTACTGGACATGCTTCGTCTGTAGCGGGGAAAGTAGCTCTTTTTTTTTTTTTTTTCTAGATTCCGTTTGACACGAAGGTCTTTTGCTCCAGTCATGAATTTAGCACTCTTTCGATACTTGCTGTAGAAAATACCAGTTGTATGAGTTTGTCATTGCTCGTTGGTGTCACCCGATCAGGAGTTGTCATGAGTGGGAAATTGCTTCAAACAGTACCTCGTGCGAAAAAAACAAGACAGTAGTGTCATAAGACGCAGAGATGCAAGGTCCCAACAAAAGAAACTGGAGTATATTCATTGCTTGGTTCTTTTAACTCTTGTCACAGTCAGTATTTGTCTATGGTCATGAGGGGAACAGCATTTCGAGTCTACACGGAGTATTTATTACCAATCCCCGTTCTCGCCGAAGACGAAATCCATCATGAGGCGCGTGTCCCATCTTCTCATTTTCAACATGGTATTCATTTGTTTGTTTGTTTTTTTTGTTTTTTTGCCACGGCCCTTTTTTTTCTCTCGTTATTTTGTCTTTTTCCCTCATCAAGGACCCTCACATTGATGTTGGACATGTTTGCTGAGACAGTGATTTCTGCTCCATCATGCCCTACCAATCTGTGCTTGACCGAAATTGAACCATCTTATAGTCCTAATGGGGTGAACCATGTCCAATGGACTTGTTGTAATTGGGCACATGCGTATGGTGGAACAAGTCTGGAGAGAATATGCAGAATGCGCGAGGGGGGATAATGGCCGAAACGCAATTCAGAGCTTCTGCATGGCAGCAACGTCAGTGGACTGGACGTAGTCCTCGAACGCCTGGATCTCCTCCTCGAGATCAGCCAGGGAGATCTTCTCGTCCTCGACGACAAGGTTGATCTGCAGCTTCTTGATACCGAAACCGACTGGGATGAGCTTGGAGGCACCCCAGACCAGGCCGTCTTTGTCGATGCTGCGGACAGCCTCCTCGAGGGCCTTCATGTCGGTCTCATCATCTGAATTGGTACGCTGTTAGCTTTGCATCCTCGCTTTTGATGCGGAGTTGGTAGAAAGGGCGTTTCTCCAATTGAAAGAGAGAAGAAGGAAGAAAGAAGAAAACAACGTACCCCAAGGCTTGACGTCAAGAGTAACGACGGATTTGGCAATGGTCTTGGGCTTGGCCTCCTTCTTCTTACGGTACTCAGCCAGGCGCTCCTCGCGGACACGAGCAGCCTCGCCATCGTCCTCGTCGTCGGAACCGAACAGATCGACGTCGTCGTCCTCCTCAGCGGCGGGAGCCTTGGCGGGGTTTAGGGTGACTTCAGAGACATCGGGGCCATAGACAGTGTAGGGCTTGCTGGCGTCACCAGAGAGGCTGGCGAACTCGTCCTCGAAGGTAGCAATGTGCTTGTACCAGCGAGCGGCGTGGGGGAATTTGGTAGCATCGGGGCTGGACTTCAAGGCCTTGTAGCAGGCAACATCGGCCTGGGAGGGAGAGTAGCTACAAGAAGGCAAAATGTCAGTCAACTGGGTTGGCTAAAAGTGGCTATAAAGCCGGTATCCGTCGTGACAGATGTCTCGATCAAGGCTTGGTCAGGTTCGAATTTTTGAACCTATGCGGTCAACCCTCGCCCCAACGCGAAGTAGTATGGAAGTCCTGACAATGGACAGCCCAGCAGCATACTAACAGATACAAGCAAGAAGAGTTGGTTTTGCTTCCATTCTGGCTCGATGACGGCCTCACCGTCAACCCCACTTCCCCACCAAAGCTGGCACCACGAAAACTGCACAGAAAAAAAACCAAGACTGAAAATGACGATATCGGAATGGAAACCTACCCAGTGATGTAGGAGCGAGTCTGGACCCAATTGTTGAGGACTACAATTTCGAAACGGTCAGTCGAAGTGCCTGCTGGTCGAGCCTTTCAGGCCACATAAAGCAAAGCAAGTCGTCGAAAAAAAAAATTTGTGATTGTCGCAAGGGAGTCATGGCGGGGGCGGGGGGGTCATCGCCCGCCCCAACACAAAAAGGACAGAAAGTTAAAAGCATGGGGGCGCAGGGGATAAAAAA
>KQ061688.1:115926-137346 GCA_001008035.1 Atkinsonella texensis
CACTCACCCACCCACCAAAAAAAAAAAAAAAAAAAAAAAAGCCTCGTGGTGTTTCGCAAACCCTCCTCGTATCACATAGTCGCTGTACTTCCCGGATTAGCCTCCTCCCACTTTTTCTCCTCCCACCTTAGCTCCCCATCAGCAGATATCATCTCGCGGGTTGATCTTGTCGACTTTTCCCTTGTACTTGCGCTTATATAGAGGGCTGGATCTCCTCCGCGGCCTCCTCAATTCAGTTTCCGTATTGCGCCGCCAAGTCGCTATACGAGGCTGCAATAGCGGCCCCCTCTTTCTCTGTGATCAGCACAAGACATTCATCCGCACCCCATTCCGCCTCAAGTCCCTCCTCAGCCGTTTGATCTCGATCCGATGCACCAGATGATTCGCCTATCCCAGATCGGATTGACATTGGTTGATGTTGCGCAAAAACCGGACGTGGCCATCGCGCCTTTGGCACTGTTTGCTGTCTCCCGCTTCACGCTCCCGGCCACTTTTAAATCCAGTATCACGTTGCCGAACTGGCGCTTTAGGAGTAGCTCCTCTCCTTAAAACCGTACTCCAAGGTGGCTCTTGCTATTCGGATAAATAGCATTCTAGCTTGTTAGTTTGAAGTTCGCCTAATACATAGAATGCTATTTATCCGAATAGTAAGCAAGGCTTGCCTTTGACCACGGCTTTAAAGGAGGGGAGCTGATCCTAAAGTGCCAGTTTTAGCAACATTATATTAGTTTTAAAAGTAGCTAAGAGCGTGACGCGGGAGGCAGCAAAGGGCGCAAAAGGCGAGCTCAGCCAATGTTGATCCGATCTAGATAAGCGAATCATCCGGTGCCTTGGATTGAGGTCTTGCGCAATATCTACTCTATACAGAGTACAGCCCCGGTATCCGGTATCCGGTATCCGCGAGTCGGCAACTCTTCCAAAACACTGAGGCCAAAATTGTAAGTCTCCATGGCACCCAGTTGCCACAAGAATGTGCCATCGACCCGTCGCGCGAGCCCTCTTCTGTAGCTAGCTATTCGAGTGAAACACACCCGATCCTTTCCTTGGCACCAGCGGCACACTAAGCTCTCGCTCAACGCCACGTCCACTACACCGCAGTTCTCCGACTCGCCACGACATAGTGATGATCAAAGCTTATTCCATCCCCGATAATCACAAGCTTCTATGTACTCTGCTCTTTAGTCCGGTAACCCAACGCTCAGGGGCTCCTGCTCTGATAGAGCGAGCGGTGCATTCTCATTCCAGCGATGCTACCTCTTACGCAAATCAATCGTCGCTGGGCCCTCCTTCCAACGAAACACCTGATGCTAAGTAGCGCCGCGGGTTCTAGAAGTGGTTCCTTCAATTTCATTGCCTATCAGTAGCATAGTCTCGAATCGCGGAATAGCACGTTATTTGTCTCATTCTTGCGTTGCTCTGTGGTCTTGTTGCCATGGTAATGAAGATGGAGATCAACCCCTTTCCATTCGGCAAGAAGATGTATCGTATCTTAACGCTTGTTTCGACCCATCAGTCACGAGCAAAAGTATGGACTAGAGATGGATTGTCAGTTGATCTCATATGGTAGAATTACATAACATAAAGTGAGTATTTTTGGGAGGTGTCTCTATCTATGTCGTCTTGCGTTTCTGATATACAGAGTATATAATGTCGTGGGCGTACACGTCTTTTGTCAATAAATTATGGTGCATGTTTGTCGAGTAAGCCCGTCCACCAGAGAGGGGATGTTGCAAGCTACACGTAGCTATTGGGTAGTATGCGTATGTTCTTTATTTCGCTCGATTGCTGTTTTCGACTGAAATCTTTGAGGACTAAGATTGATTGCTCTCGGTGCCGCGTATTGATTCAGGAAGAGACAGGAAATTCGTTCCTTCTTTACTCTGCTACAGCGACGTTCATTTCCTGGGTTTTCCAGGAATCGTCGACCCAGGACTGACGTTCGCCAAGGAAAACCACGCGTTCTTCACCACTTTCAATCGCCTCCACGAGGAATTTTTGAGCGACTTCCTTGACCTGGTCTTTCGAGACGTCAAGGAGCTGTTCACGCTTCTTCTGCTTCATTTCTTCCGTGATACAGGAGAGGAATTTACCCATGCCTTCTTGATTCACGGCTTTGGGGGCATCGACTGCCTGGAAGATGGAGATTTTAGCCTCTTCCATATCCCGATCAGTCCATTCTTTGTTGACGGCCCATTTGCCAGCATTGCGCATGATTTTCAAAGAGTTCTGAGGGTTGGGATCTCGGTAGGAGTAGAAGCCAAACAAGCCATCCAGTGGCTTGCACATGGCTCCACCGCCGTACGCACCACCTTTTTCACGGATCTCATGGTGCAGATACTTATGCGTGAGGAGTTGGGATAGGATCTGAAGAGGGGCGCCTTCGGGGGCTGTATAGGACGCTGTCGGGACCGACAGAGCACCGTAGTAGACTTGATATGGGAGGGGGAAGAATGTCTTACGGTCGGTGGGTAGCCTCCTCGGCTCAGTATTTTTCAAGTTCGAGGGACCCTTGGGAAGAACGTCCATGAAGGCCTGGAGGTTGGCTGAGTTTTGGCTAACGCTCTCCATTCCGCATGTTACGGCGGCGCGCATGTTGTTGCTTGACAAGGCAAAGGTCTGAATCTGCTTTAACTTGTGAATAATGTCTTCAAGCTTGTCGGACTCGGGTCGCCCTGCCAACCTGGTCACAAGCTTGACTTGGGATAATCCAGCCACGTGTTGTCGAAGCCATGCGCTCCGCGTGAGGCTTGATTCCGCGTAACCTACGGCAAAGCGGTGGCCAGATGAAGCAATATCATTGACAACGCCATCTGCTGAGGCTTGCAACAATTGTCGAATTCGCAACGCGGCTTCCGGACTATCAAAATTTGTTTCCAGGACCAATTTGCGAAGTAAATCAAACATGACAGGAACATTGCGGTCCAGTGCCATGCCAGTGAGAATGATTCCTTCGCTAGACGACTGGAAGTCGGTAGGCGATGGAGTGGAGTGATACCCGACAGATACGCCACCAGTAGATACCTTGATGAGGTCCTCGATTTGCTCCATGCTCATGTCCTTGGTACCAAGACGCATAATGCTGTCTGTGAACAACGGAATTAGTTCACGGAGATCATCAGGTAATTTCTCCAGCGTGTTGATGGCGCGGAAGTACGTTAAGCCATTTGTCGAGGCCTCGCGCCACTGAACTGGAGTACCGTTTTGGGTTTCTTCGCGAATGACTACCGACTCCCGAGACCGAGGAATATCCTCAACGTGCACAGTCGGCAGACAGCTAAGATCCTCCGTGTTGGTCTTGTTCTGCTCCAACAGAAGCTCATGCTCCCGCTGCTCAAATTCCAGGCGGGCCTTTTCCTCGCTTCCCACCCGCTCGACTGCATCAGAGATTCGGTTAGACAATCGTTGCTGTTCTTCCGTGGCAAGGTCCTGGCCGTATGTCGCTGACGGCTCCATGTTAAAAACCAGGGTGTTATCGTTGAGGAGGTATTTGTCAATCAAGCCTTCAAAGTAGCCGCCCTGCGCGAGTTTGTTCTGGAAAGCCGTAATTGTGTCATTCCAAGCCAAAGAGTCAAATGGGTCCGTCCCGTTGAACCACCTCGGCTTGAGCCTGTTCAGCATGGAGAACCCGAAATTTGCAGTCTTGTGCTTCAGAGAAAGCTCAAGTTGGTGCAATGCACCGTCGATCTTGGTCTTATCGAAGCCATTGTCCCGTGCTTGACGTAGGATATCTTGAACTTTTCCTTTCAACTTGGGCACGTCAGCTTCCTGAACTCCAGTCAGGCCGACTGAGAAAATGCCACGCTTCGCTGAGCTGTCATATCCAACATTAGGACTCCAGTCCGTACCCATACCGGTCTCGATAAGACCACGATACAATGGAGAGCCATAGCCATCCATCAATAAAGTTGAGAGCAATGCTATTGCGAAAGATTTGACCACGTCTGTAGTGTCGCCCGTAATCCACGAAATAGATGTTTTGTATTGACGATCGGGATCAACTAAAGGGTCCAGCGGGCCTCGCAGTGTCACTTCTCGGGGGCCGTCCAGTTTGATTGGTTCATGAATCTTCTCATCAGCGTGAATCCTATCGAAACATTGCAACCTGGCGTCGAGCTCCTGCAAATGGTCTGCGAGCGGTATGTCTCCGTATGTAAACAGCTTAGAGTTGCTGGGATGGTAGTGTTGAGCATGAAATTTCTTGAGCTGGTCGTAGGTCAGATCGGTGATTTTCATGGGATCGCCTCCTGAATTGTTGATATCAGGGAAAATGTGGTCCTGGAAACGTATGTAATATAGATATCCAGCATCTGACATTTGGCCTTTCATCTCGTTATATACCACGCCCTTGAAAACTAACTTCTTGCTCTCTTCTGTTTCACCCAGCGGGTTTTCTGGTCCGATTCTCCATCCTTCTTGAGTGAAATCCGACTCTTTAAGAAGCGGGTGTAGCGTGGAGTCCAGATACACAGACATGAGGTTCTTGAAATCTTGCGCATTCGTCGTCGCGAAGGGATAGAAAGTATGATCGGAGGCTGTGAAAGCATTCATAAAATTGGACAGGGTTCGGGGCAACATCTTGAAGAATGGGTCACGAATAGGGTACTTGTTGCTTCCGCAGAGCGTAGTATGCTCGAGGATGTGTGGTACTCCAGTATCGTCGGGAGGGTTCGTCTTGAAACCAATGGAGAAGACATTGTTGCTATCATTACGAGCGACGTGCAGGTAGTCGGCACCTGTCTTGTCATGTTGAAGGTGAAGAGCCGTCAATTCCAATTCGGGAACATGTTTTGAACGGACGAGGGTGAAGCCGTGGAGTTTGTCGCCAGGCTTTGGGTATTGCGACAATTCGGTGACAGCTTTGCGAGCTGTGTTGGCGGCGGTTCGAAGCATCCTGAGGGGGGAGGAAGATGTAATAATACAAGAATATACAGAACAGAAGTGAATGAATGACTCAATAGACCCTTCCCACAGCCTCTGAGCTCCGAGGAATTGCGCAGCGATAGAAAATTTAACGATAGAAACCGTCGAGGCACCGTCAAGTGAAGCACAATCTATGCGAGGTGGCTTGGGAAAGTTGGTGGAGCCAAAGAGCCAACTGTCCAATGTGGTTACACCAGATCACGCTGCAATGTCGGATTAGTCAGGCAATCAACGAGACCAGACTATATACAAGACTATGTAGGGGTTTTGGTGGGTAGAGTCACTGGTTAATTAGTGGGCCAAAGCAGAGGCCAGCCGCCCGGCAGGCCAGTCAGAGAAGAGGGTACGGAGTACGGAAGTACGCCAGAGTACACAAGAATACAAAGCACAAGACCGCTGGGCTCGACAGGGCCAGTAGCGCAGTCCCTTCTCGGCCGCTTTGAAAACTGCATCATTGCTACGGCTGCCACTTGACGTCTTTGACTGACCACAACGCCAGTGCGAGGCACAACGATCGACCCGACTCCCTTGTCGCTACCCCAAGCGAATACGGCAGCCGTTTTGTGAGTGTCAGCTGCTGAACTACTAGCAACGGCTCCTGCTGTCTTCACCACCAGACCTGGTCTTGATGAAAGGAACAGCTATAGTCCCGGATCATCACAGTGTCGCTAACCTGGCCATTCAGGTAGCCGTGGTTTTGCTTTGCCCATTGATACACCGCCTGCTAGGAACCCGAGCGTACGACTTCCTCACTAGCGTACGAGTATTGTTTACTGCTGCCTTTCGGATATACAAACCGCTATTGCGTTCCATCCTCTGCCGCAGCTTCCACAAAAAGCCCCAATGTTGCGCATGACGTGAGAAGATCCTAGCTCTCGTGACCATTCAAGAGGAATTGATAGGCTACATACAAGATGCCTGCGAGTCAGATAGAGACGGCATTGAACAATGGTCATGATGGTCATGTCCATCCCCCACCGCCCGCCATGGGGAAGAAGGGAAAAGGAAAGAAGACGATCGATTCAAACGAGGCTTCTCGACTCCTGCAGGCCCGTATTTCTCAGTTAGAGCAAGACGCTGCTGGAGAGAAAGATCAAGAGCTCGAAATCGGTACGTGTGCGCCTGTGGCAAGGAACATTAAGCATTTCGGTCCACCGACTCGCTCTCTCAACGATTGGCTAGAAATATTGTGGCATCGGCACTAATGAGATTCACATTTGTGTGTATTAGAGCGCGAAGTTAAGAGAGCGAATCGGGATCTCATGCAGCAGGTGGCCAAGATGGACGACATGCAAAAGATCGACCACCTCACGAAGCGCTCGAGTGAACTTCTGGCAGACATGCGGCGCCTCGAAAAGGAAAATCAAAAAAACAAGAAACGTGGTGATACCCTCCAGAAGGAACGCGATACTGGTCGAACAGAGATTAGTAAGACCGTGAGTTTGAAAGAAAAGCTCGAAAAATTGTGCCGTGAGCTCCAGCGCGACAACAACAAGATGAAGGTTAGTTTCGACACTCCGCCCACACCGACCCATCTGGGGTCGTTCAGAGTATGCTGATTCAGAATCCTTGTGCAGAATGAAAACAAGGAACTCCAAACTTCACAGAAGCGTAATACAGCTGCTTGGGACGAAAAGTATGCGACATTGCTGTCAAAACTGGAAGGGTATCAGGAGGAGAAGGATACCCCTCGGAAACAGGTCGTGGATATGGAAGTTGACGAACTGTGAGTGACTGGTCTGTCTGAGCGCATTGCGCCTGCTCAATCCTAACCTTGCGACCTATACAGGTTCCGCGTTCGATTCAAGTCCTTCATTGAGCAGTATGAACTACGAGAACTACATTTTCATTCATTAATGCGAACGAAAGAGCTCGAGGTCCAATACCACCAATCACGATATGAGCGGGAGAAGAAGAATGCCGAAGCCGAGGCGACCAAAGCACGACATTTACAAGCACAGGTGCAAGCGTTCACAAAAACCGAAACTGAGCTCAGGAATCAGCTAAACGTTTACGTAGACAAGTTTAAGCAGGTACGTCGTTGGCTCCAGTGTGTTTTAGTTGTTGTGCACTCGTTCGTAAGTCTGATACTAATCAAGAAGATGCAGGTCGAAGATACGCTCAACAACAGCAATGATCTGTTTCTGTCATTTCGCAAAGAAATGGAGGACATGTCAAAGAAAGGCAAGCGGCTGGAAAAGGAAAACGAGGCCCTGAAAAGACAAAAAGAAGCTACCGCTGCAAATATCATCCGCATGGCAGAAGAACGACAAGGCTGGAAAAAGCAGCTCGACTCGGCCGAGAAGAAGGTGGACAAGCTCATGAGTATCATCCAACAGATGCAACATCAGGGTCGCAAGGGACCACCTGAACTGGCCAGTGTCATGGAAAGCACCTACTCGGATAATCAGGGCGCAGCCGAAGGAGACGATGAGAGCGATTACTCAAATGAAGGCGAAGACGAAGAGCTTAGTGAGTTCGACGACGATACCGAGGAGGAATCTCAGCCTGCGGAGAAGCAAGCTGCTCCTGTCACGTACGGACCAGAACGACCACCTCTACCCGCACATCAGCCGCAGGCAACGGCTGCAGCGACCAATGGACATTAGAATGGCCTATTGGATATGCTGCGCTCGATTGGAGCCTACGATCCGCGTGTTACGCATCTGCCCATGCCGGACTTGGTGCGGTACACCTTCACCGAGTTACATCGACGCAAAGACAATCCTGAAGCCGTGCAGCGAGCATTGGGTTTAATGATGCCGTTTATACCTGCTGAGGTAATCCAAAAGGGCATATCTCGTATGTCGATCCATGTCCGTCCTTTCGAGCTCGACGAGTTAGAGAAGTTCTGCAAGGGGTCAGGGGAGAAGTCGTGATGTTTCGCTCCACTTGTCTGTCAGGTGTAGAAGCCAGAAGCCACTGCATGTATTTATGTCAAGTGTAATAGAAAGAAATACTGGTTGGCTTTTGCACAGGCCCGTGTTTTATTCTCTTGTTCTCGGTCTTGTTCTTTGTTTTTTTTTTTTTTTTTTTTTCATTCTTCCTTTTTTATCTTTTGTCGTATGTGTGCGGTGGCCTTGTCGTCGTGTGCAGTTCGAGTTACTGTATCGCGTACTCGTGCGACGTGGATGGTCTTTTCGGCAGAATAATCAACTCAGGTGAAACACCATGAGCTCTGGTGTGTTCCGGGGCAGAACAGGCCAATTACGATTTTGTATTTTAGAAATTCCGAGAAATCCATGGCTGGAGCACTGCATAATTAATACTTCTCAAGAGGCACCTAGGAGGTAGGTACTGGATGAGTTTGCAGCAACTGATAGACTCTGTCAACAGCTCAAGGTCACGGATCCTTGCGCCGTACTTGGGGCTTTGCGCGATGGGAATAGCGAAAGATGCCGGTTCGATTGAGAGATCGACAGGCAGCAATATGAGTTATTTCTTGAAGCGGAATGCAAACAGTTTCATTCAAGAGATTTCCTGATGACGTTGCAAAACATCAAAGCATCAAAGCATGCTGCACAATAAATCATAAATCATAAATCATAAATCATAAATGCGCATGTACGTAATTAATCATGGCCCCACCCACCAAGTCGGGATGGACACCTTGTCAACTGCTAGTCCCACCTCTTCCCGCGTAGCAGCACACCAACGACCGCTCGACGCTTTCCTTCTTCCATCAAGCATCCAACCCACATCGTCAACTGTCGGAGCTATTGCAACTGCGGTTGAAAGCCCTGCCGTTTTCAATATGGATTTTCTTCAGGTAAGCTTCTTTGCGCCAATTGCCATGCTCAATTCCATAACAGCCGCTTGGTTTCTCGCCGGCCCGTGACGACAGACGCACCACATGACGAATGTAAAACGCCGCTCTTGCTAACCAGAAGCTTTTTTTTTTTTACTTTCTTTCCTCCAGCGCCTCGCGCGATACCTTGATCGTCCCCTCTTCCCCTGGAAGAAGCTTATCCTGGGCTTTTCCATCGGTCAATACGTTTTCGAATCATTCCTCACCCTGCGTCAATACCGTATTCTCCAACGCACCAAGCCCCCCGCCGTCCTGTCCAAGGAAATCCCTCAGGAAACATTCGACAAGTCCCAAGCCTACGGTCGCGCCAAAGCCCAGTTTGAAATCGTCTCCGGTCTTTGGGCCCAGATCCAAAACGTCGCCTTCATCTACTACGACATCCTCCCCAAGCTCTGGTCCTGGACCGGCGACTTGCTGCTGAAATGGGCGCCCGCCAGATTCAGCGGCGAGATCTTGCACTCCATCCTCTTCGTTCTTAGCTTCATGGTCCTCCAACAGGCTCTATCTCTACCGACGCGCGTGTATAACACTTTTGTGCTGGAGGAGAAGTTCGGTTTCAACAAGCAGACGCCCTCGTTGTTCATCACCGACATGATCAAGACTAACTTGCTGACCTTTGCCCTGGTGCCTCCCATCCTGGCTGCTTTCCTCAAAATCATTCAAAAAACTGGCCGCCAATTCGTCTTCTACCTATGGGTTTTCGCCGCCGGTCTGCAGTTGTTCACCACCACCGCTTATCCCATCTTCATTCAGCCCCTATTTAACAAGTTGTCGCCTCTCAAAGACGGCGAGCTGAAGAACAAGGTCAACGGACTGGCTGCTACTCACAAGTTCCCTCTTCAAGAGCTTTTTGTCATTGATGGATCTAAGCGCAGTGCCCACTCAAATGCCTATTTCTACGGTCTGCCATGGAAGAAACACATCGTCATCTACGATACGCTCATTGAGAAGACGGAAACAGATGAAATCATTGCAATTCTGGCGCACGAGCTTGGACACTGGAAGTTGGGCCACACTAGCCGTCTTTTCGGCATTGCCCAGGTAAGACTGCGCTATCGACATTCTGACGCATCACTTTTCTGCTGCACCAAATTTATACGTTGTGACGGGGGGGGGGGGAGAAACAAGGGCTGTGACTGACCGACTCGACTTAATCTAGGCCCATCTTCTCTATGTCTTCTCCCTCTTCTCAGTCTTCCTCACCAACAAGTCGCTCTATAACGCATTTGGATTCCACTCCGAGTACCCCATCATCATCGGCTTCATCCTCTTCTCCGACGCCCTCTCTCCCATGGATACCGTCATCAAACTGCTGCTCAACATCCTCTCACGCAAGTTCGAGTTCGAAGCCGACGATTTTGCCAAGAGTCTTGGCTTCCGCACCGAGCTCGCCAGCTCGCTTATCAAGCTGCATGCCCAGAACCTGAGCACCATGGACGCGGACTGGATGTTTGCCAGCTACCACTTTTCGCACCCCCATCTTTCAGAACGTCTCAAGGCACTGGGCTGGAAGCCGAAGGAGGCGCTCACAAGCGAGAAGGACAAGGAGGTGGATGGCTCGGCCAGGGCTACGGCCACTGGTCGTGACGAGCTGTGAATGTAGATATGAGAGAAGGAAAGCGATGAGGAGATGGAGTAGACAGATAGTTGGTGTCCCGACGAGAGTTACCCAAGACATGGAAGGAGACAAGAGGTCAGAGTCGGCGAGTATTATACAAAACATACCGGAAGTAAGTCGCTTGAGAATGAGTTGCTCCCTACGGTGTATGGAAGACCTCCCACAAATGTCTCAAACCGACGTCAAGCGGGAACTGTATTTACCTGTCTAGAGTCTAGATAGATGCACATCGCATCACTATACCATCTATCGCATTTACCCCTTCGCACCAAAGCATCACCTCATAATCCTCTTCATCAGACCCTTCTTCCTAATCACAACTCCCTGCTGATCCAAATCCTTAATCGTCTTCGTCATCATCTTCGTCATCATCCTCGCCATCATCCTCGCCATCGCCCTCGCCCTCGTCCTCCTCATCATCCTCGCCATCCTCGCCAGTCTTCAGGCCGTAGTCATCATGGAAATAGCTCAGTTCACGCGTCTGCACTTTATACCCCATACTTCTAAAAGCGGTCTCCATGTTCTGTGTAAAACGTGGTCAGCAGACTGGAAACCCATACCAGCCAGAATTTTCCCCTCCATCGGGGAGAACATACCTCGGTCATCAGCTTTGCACACGTAACCACCACGTTACTCTCCCCGGGTTCAAAGCAAGGCAGGATGAACTCGTTCAGAGCACTCCTTATTTCGTCCTCCGTTACAGCCCGCACCTTCTTGAGCACTTCTTTGCTCCAGTCCTTGGGTAGGCCTCGCACGACGCTCTGGATATAGTTCTGCTGGGCGGCGCTGGGCATGGTGGCTTGCTGGTCGGCGATCATGACGACGATTTGGCTGATGGTTCCTTCGAGTAGGTGCTTGTCTATGGGCACTTCGCCCGTTGCAATCTTTTTGATGGCGTCGCGGGACGCGGAGATGGCTTTGTAGGCGTCTGGGGAGCGGTACACGCGGTAGGACAAGATGCCTGAGTCGATGTTGCGGGAGAAGTAAGAGCCGTATGCGTAGCCAGCGCCGCGGACGGCGTTCCAGAGGGGCCCTTCTACCGTCTCGAGATACCCGATTGCGACCGTTATGGAGGCAAATCTGGGGTCGGAGAGGGAAGTGATGCTGGGGGCGGTGCTTACAGAGTAGGAGCTCTCGAGGGTGGTCATAGGTACGATTATGGCGCCCACTGAACCGGGCGCGCGGCCTTCGTCGTTTAGGAGATCGACGAACTTGGGGATAGGAACCATATCTTCCTGTGCGGTCAGCATCTCTGAGAGAGGATTCCAGGTGCTGATGGGGTCTTGCAGCTCGGACACGTTTGCAGTGACGAGGAAGCGCATGTTTTGGAACGTGAACAAGGACTTGCGGATCGTGTGGAACGACTGCGCGACCTTGTCAGGATCACTGCCGAGAAGCCTTTTAAGCCGCTTCAAATACACGGCTTTGACCAGCGTACGCTTCGCAACTGTCAGGGAGGACTTGTCCATGTGAATGGCAGCATCAATCTCGGCAGCCATGCCGCGTCCATCCCGCTTTTCCTCCGGGATATCGGCCAAAGCCTTGTTCACAGCAGCCTTGAGGCGCTGGGGATCGTACACGGGGTCGAACATCATCGTTCTCAGCCAGTTGACCGCGGCGGCGTACTTCTCGGGTTCAACCTGGAATTGTATGAGGTAACCGTCTGCATCACCCAAAGCTCGGGACGAGCCAATGCCATATCCAACGCTGTCTCGTTCAAGCTCCATGACGACTTTCTCGAAGTCAACCTGTATGCCATCTCTCATGATGTGGGTGTTGAAGAAGATGTCTGAGAAGATGGACAAGAGCGGTTTCAGTTCCACGGGGACTTGCGTAGTGCCGAAGTGAATGTTGATGTGCACGAAATTTGTCGGTACATCTTCAAATTGAATGAATAGCGGCAATTTGCCATCCGCAGATGAGTCAATGATTTTCTGAGCCGACCCGAAGCCGAGACCGATACTTCGGGCTCTGCCAGACCGCGCAGTGTCGGATTCAATGAAGTGAATGGAGTCAGTACCAGGAACATTCCACCGGTCAATGATTTCGGCCGGGATGGGCTCGTCATTCTTTCTTTTAGCCTCCTCGAGCTTCTTTGCCAGTCTCTCTAGTCCTTCTGTTCCTAGGTCCTCCTTCCTCTTCGAGATACGTGCTTCCTCCTCGCTCTTCATCTTCTTGGCGAGTTCATGAGAAGGCTTACCTAAGATGGAAATATGGTGGGCATCCGCTATCCATTTGCTTAGGAATGCCCGCCATGTCTCGTCCGTCCACTTCTCCAATACATCATACTCGCTTAAAGACGCGAGATACTGGAGGGTTGACCCATCTCGCTTGCCAAAGAGATAGTCTGTGATGATATTTGTGGCAAAGAAGGATTCGGATGTTTCAGCGTGAAACTTGACTTGCCGCTTCTCTCTCCGGATGCATTCCAGCATGTAGTCCATGTCAATTGGTTTCGACGCCACTTCCTTGAGGAGTGCAAATAAACGCTTTTCGACAAACTCTAATTTCTCTGTTGCAACACCAGTGGGCTGAAGCCAGATGACTGAATCGGGGCGTGCCTCCCACCAGTGAGTGATTGAGCTGGCAAGCTCTTCTTTCTCCACCAGAATATTTTCTAGGATTGAAACCGATGAGCCACACAAGTAGGTGAGAAGGATGTTTAGTGCTGATGTCTCTATCACGTCAACGCAATTGGGACCAAGAAAGCCGATAAGGATCTCTCCGACAGACTCGTCTTCCTCGGGAAAGTCGGCCGTGGTAACAATCGATTCCTTCAGGGGAGGCGGCTGAGCAGATTCAAGCCAAGGTCTCATAAGTTGAGTTCGTTAACATCTGGTTATCAATTGAATTCCAACAATGTCGAGAGACTCACCGATTGAACTTCCCATCGAGCGGAGGTATGTCGTTCTTTATGCTCTCTTCAAAGTCGTCTAAGATATGCAACAAATTCTCGTGGTCAGCCTCTCCTACGATGACTAGACAGAGGTTCCGTGGCTGATACATGTCGCGGTGAAATTGCCGGATTCTTTCTGGTGTGAGAACACGCAAGGCTTCGGTCATGCCACCTGTTTCGTAGCGAAACCCTACATCTTTCGGATACATCAATCGACGAGCTTGCAAGTCCATGATCTCTGCACTGCGAAATTGAACAGCTTGCATCTCGGAATAAACCACACCAGCATCATTTCCTTCGCCATCTATGTGCCAAACTTCAGTAATGATGGCCTCGTCTGTGATGGTAGGCAAGATGATATGTTCAAGGTAAACAGGAAGTACTTGAGCAAATCCCTCCCACCCGGCGGTGTCCAGTGTGTAAGCCGTGTGGTCCGTTGCGGTCCAAGCGTTTGTTGTGGAATAAGCTCGGGAAGACAGTTTGTCCAAAAGGCCTTTAAATTGGTAACTCTTCGAGCCCATGAAAATCAGGTGCTCTAGAGTGTGTGGTGCACCTGAATCGTCAAAAATCTCGGTAGCTAAAGTGAAGTATCCGTTAATCTTTGGCCCTTGACGGTCAGCAACGACGACCTGCATGCCACTTTTCTCGGACACATATTGGGTGATGGTGCAGGGCGCATAGTCGGTGGTAAAACTTCGAACCTTGCGGAACCGTGATTTCCGCGTGGAGGAAGACATGGTGACAAAAGCGTCCACGCTGCCCTTGGAATAGAAGCCTGTAGGTTGTTAGTCCAGCTCAGCGAAACTGCATGGTAGAACAAAAGCAAACATCGGGAGCCCGGCTAGAAACAGCGAGACGTCGCAAGTCTGGAGCGGTTGTGCATATGATGTTATTGTCCCTCCCTCAACGAGCTTCCTCCAATTTGGTGCATGGTAGGGACCTGACTGATCACCTGCCAGTCGCGAATTTTGTTGTGCACGGGGAGTGGTTTGGGAACGAAGAAAACATATTCAAACCTCGAGCCGAGAAGGATTTGACAAGCTTGAGGATAGCAAGAGGAGAAGGGTTATTTCTGAGTGAAAGTGTTTGAATTTCAAGAAGATGGGGAGATATGAATGCGTGTGAACTAACTCACCAACAGGACCACACGCTGTTCTCAGGTGTACGCGGACTCCTGGAAGCCGGAGAAGAAGAAAAAGAAAGAAGGAAAAAGAGGGGAAGCAATGCCCAAAAGACGAAACTTTTCCAAACTGGGAGGAAGCTGACAAAATCTACAAGCGCCGCTTGATCAAGTATCGTGGCAACTGATACGAAGAACTATCAAACTACCCCGCTGCCGTCAGTCAGCCTCTGGAAGATCCTAACGCTACAATCGACCGGGTAGACGTTGAGTTAAGTAATCCGGCCTGTCTAGGAGAAGAGGTTGGCCAAAGATGCACCCGAGACGAAGAAATGTTTGCCTGCGTGCATAAAGCTTAGACGCGAACCGAAATGCCCCTCTATCCCTCCATTGTACCCGGTTTGTTGGGTTGGCGTGGCAGCCACGGTACAACCGGCGCCAGCCGGTGACACGCAGGTACCTTGGTACCCTCGTGCCCAGGAAGTTCCCAGGAAGTGCTCACTGTTGAGGCAGGAACGGGGCAATTCGATATCGTCATAAATATAATTATGGAAGGAGACGTGGCATCAGCACACGTGTAGATATCCTAGCGATTATGAGAAGAGTGAAACTCTTTTCTTTAATTAATTTTTAATTCTTGATTCATACTCATAACTTCACACCCACTACCTCCCGACAGGCCCAGGTCTGCGATTACGTCAATCAGGACCCAAAGCAACGAGAGGTGCTTGACTTTACGTGCGAAAATCACTATAATAGGCCCTTTCGCAAACTCCATATGTACGAGCAGGTAGATCACACATTTCAACAGGTGTCGTGGCTTAGTGGATCCCGTGACCTTCTTGTCGTGTCTGGCACCTTGACAGGATGGCGGATGGACAGCTGCACTGCATCATTTGGCCCGCCCCACTTTCTTATGACCTCAGAAATTGAACAGCTGTCTGGGATCCTGTGCCCAAGCTACCATCGCAGAAACTAGAGCAAGAACAGCAAGAAACCAGACAACACGCGAATAGCACTCTCGCATAAGCGGCGAGTCTGGTAGAGACGGATATGATGATATAATTGCCGAATACATCCGAGCAAATACAAGCTACCTTGAGCAAATAGCTGACTCGAGGTGCAGCTCCGACGCACTGCCGAAGGATAGTCGCCGTCAATTGTGCGCCAATACTAGCCATGGCAACGGCTGCAGAGCCGCAACAGCTCAGTGATGCTATCATCAACTTTTCTCTGGAGGGGAGATTCCCAGACAACACCTCAGGGTTGTCACCAGTCTCGGACATAGACCTTCAGCCTACCATCGAAGCTTTGACCGCGGCTAAAACCAACCTCGAGGTTCGTACGCTGTTAGACATTGACTCGATAGCTAATTAACTAGCTGCTTACTCGTTAACAGAGCGAGATTCATGTCATCAACGAGGAAACAAAAGACGACGTCAGTTCGTGGGCTCAGAATGCGAAGGCCTTACAAGAGGATATTATTCGTTCCAAGACCATAGCGAACAACATTGTACGGCAAGCAGAAGCTCCAGAGGTGTCAGGGAAAGTTATTGAGGAAGCCGAAAAAAAATTACAGTTCCTGAACAGCGAAGTCAACTATAGTCAACAGATTCAAGGTGTCCTGGCGAAGATCAAAAGCTTGAACACGCTCTTAGCAGAGGTCGAGACAGCACGAAACGAGAGACGAATCCTCGATTCCCTGCGACTTCTTGAACGTGAGTGAAACCTTCGCCGCAGCGAGTGGAAGTTTCCTAGATCAAGTGTTATTGACAAAAAAAAACCAGAAGCTTGGACCGCCCTCGATGCAGTTGGTGTTAGCAAAACATGTCGAGTTATTAAGCTTTTAGATCATCGAGCTTTTGGACTCAAAACTTCAATTCATGAGGTGTTCAATCAAATATGGAAGGAATTGGTCAGTTTTGATGTCGACGATGGCACGGTTACCATTCATGAAGCTCTCCCGGGTACGTTCTATGTTCTCTGCAACCAAACACATCGTGCTGACAAACTGTAACAGGCGGTATGACTCTCCCAGAAGCGGTTATCGGACTTGAGGCATACAAGGAAACTGATGAACGGATGGAACAAATATGGAGGAATCTGAATGGCGCCATTATCTCACCGAGAATGGATAAACACACGAAAACTCATGTCGGTGTACAAGTCAATGGAGATGAGCTAGCCTTGTCAGGACAACGCGATGCTTCTGTTGAGGCCCTTCTTTCTGATGTGCAGGTCATTCTGGAGTTTTTGTCACAGAAGCTACCGCAAGACTTGCTTAGCCAGCTCGCATGCTTCATGATGGCGGACTTGATACCGAGATTGATCCAGCAGTGGCTCAACCCAGCAGTTCCATCATCCCTGAGCGATATACCACAATTTCAAATCATTATGCAGAGCGCTCGTGTCTTTTGCGATGCTCTCGAATTAAAGGGCTACAGTGGTTTTGAAGACCTCAAGGAATGGGTTAGCAAAGCTCACATGACGTGGCTAGGGCGATGTCGAGAGACTGCTCTAGATACCGTTCGAACGAGACTCAGCCAAGGCATTGGCGCACCAAGACAGGTGGAAAGGGTCGAAAAACACATGGTCACGGTGTCCGAAGGCAAAGAACTTGCGACGAACGGCGCTGGTGCTACAGCGGATACTAACGACTGGGGCGCTGCCTGGGACGATGCTTGGGATGATGATAGAAACGATGCTGAAACGCAAGACACAAGACCAGCTACAGAGCAGAATTCAAAGGCATCAGAAAAAGACGACGACGGCACCGACGCCTGGGGATGGGAGGATGAAGAAGAAGATGCTACTGACCAGGCAACGAAAGGAACTCAGGTGTCGAAAAAGACCGGTATCCAGGAAGAAGAGGAAGACACTGGTGCTGACGCGTGGGGTTGGGGTGAAGAAGACACTCCTGCCGAGCCAGTGCCCAGCAATCCTCCCTCACCTAAGAAACAGAAGAAAGCTGCAGCTATAGAGCAGAAGAAGGAGCTTGTCTTCAAAGAAAAATATTACATCTCCTCGATGCCTGAGCCAGTGCTGAATATGATCACCTCGATACTGGAGGATGCTGCTGTTCTGACAAAGGATGGAGACGAGTATCAGCTCATTGCATCAACGGCGCCAGGCCTGTTTAGTTTGCCTACTTTTGCATTGGCACTATTCCGAGCCATCTCACCCCACTACTATTCTTTGAAAGCCGGTGGCAACATGTAAGTTTTGGAATGCTTCCCGTCCTGGTGTTTGGGGGAAATTTCTTTATTAAGCAAGACGCCGCAGGTATTTGTACAATGACGCCATGTACATGGCAGATGAGTTGACCAAGTTTACGGAAGCTTGGAAAGAACGGGAGGACCTTACTCCCCGAGCGAAGACAATGTTGCGTTTGGATAACGATATAAAAACGCTACAAAATTTTGCTAACCGAAGCTACGGCAACGAAATGATGATGCAACGAACGATACTTCAGGATCTACTCGGCAGCTCTCAGAGTGTCGTGCAGCAAGACGATCCAGCCAGCGCGATCGAGGCGGGGGTATCACACATCCGATCTGCAGCAACAACATGGGAGAGCATATTGGCTAGGTCTGTTTGGTCTCAGGCTATCGGGTCACTAGTCGACGCTCTCGCCAATCGAATCATCGCAGATGTGCTGGATTTATCTGCGATAGGGCAAGACGAAGCTTACAATATTGCACACCTGATTGCGTCAACAACGACATTAGAAGATCTCTTCCTCCCAAGCAAGCTTGGAGGCACAGAGCGTGTTGCAAACGAAGTGTCAGCAGCAGAGCAGTACTCTCCCAATTGGCCCCGTCTGAAGTATCTTGGTGAAATATTGCAAAGTAACTTGAAGGACATCAGGAGCTTGTGGTGCGAGCAAAAGCTGAGCTATTACTTCACAGCGCAAGAAGTTGTGGATCTGATTCATGCCAGTTTCGAGGATAATGCGCGAACAAGGCAGACGATTAAGGATATTGAAAACACCGAATACCCCGCCGTTGATTTGTGAAGGATTTTTAAACTTGCAAAGGCATGGCTGTACCTAGATTTGCAACTACAGCACTTTTTTTGGGGGGGGGGGGAGAATGCATCAAGGAGAAGGCTGGATGAGCATAACTCGCGATATACTTGCATGCTCCTTGTGTCCCAAGCGTACATGATGTTTGAAATTCCCAGTACCAGCGAGTTCACGTCCATGGGAAGCCCGTCCAACCGGCCCAGTCGCAGTTCGAAAACGATGATGATGATGATGATGATGATGATAAGCCCTCCATGTCGTTCTCGAAACACCAGCTCGGAATTGTCACCCACCACAGCAGGTCTCTACCTGTTTCAAAACCAGCAACCTACCAGCATTGGCGCGGCTCTCTCAAGCAAATCCTACTCTCGCGTCTCTCCGTCAATGTCTGTCACATTCAGCTGTATCCGAGTCGGGTCAGTGATCAGGGACGCAGAAAGGCTGGGCCATTGGGAGCATGAGTGTCAACGAAGACAACATCCGGTGAGCGGGAAACCGCGACAACGGGAAATCTAGCTTTTGTCTAGGGATACCCTATCACAGGGTTTTACTGGGATTCTACGGTCTTCGTGGAGCGTTAGAATCTGTAGTCGGTCGTACATGGTTGTAATCGAGATCCATTGCGACCCTGCGCATAGATTTGTAACGATAACACTGAATGCACGCAAGGCAACGCATCTGCAGAATACCGATCCGAATACACGCCCATTGATTGAAAAGGAATCATCATCGTCATAAATCATTCGCATCGGTTGTCCACCGAGTAAGCCCATCACGCAATGCCAACGCATCCTCCCTACCCTATGCCCAACCTCGAATCAACGACAACCCGTCCGCGGCATCTGCGCCAAAGAGGTGCTCGTCAATCCTCACGTTCGCCTCCCTCTATGCAACTCACTCCAAGCTACAACATTGCTGACTTGATGCCGACGCCCGTGAGCTCCCCTCCCCTCGTGATACCATCGTGGACGGGGGGGGGGGGGGGATCGACACCCTTCCCCCGGGGCTGATAACGTGAGCTTGCGGGGACTGCGAGCAACCTTGCATATGACAAGGCACAGAATCTCAATGCTGGGAAAACCCGGTTTGCGAGCCATGTGGTCTGGGCCGACGGGGAAAAGTCCCGTAAGCAGCCTGCGGAGTTTCTCTCGTCCTACGATCAGGACGGACGGCGTGTCGAGTCCTCTGTCCACCGACAAGTTTCTCCCGCAAAGTACACCGCCAGACTTTGAACCGGCTCCGAACGAAACGATAGCGATGGCTCAAGTCAACTCAACCATATCGGTGTCAGTGAAATGCCCTCGTGTTCTCGATGCCCAGACTCTGGAGCCTGACGTCCCAGGTGGAGCGATAACCGCCAGCCCGAATGGGGAGGGCGAAAACACCTTGATGTCTCGGCACTTTAGTTTCTGTCCCCCTCATAACAGAACATAACGCGCGCAGACAGACAGACCCCTTCCTTTTCCCCGACGAACGCTGCAACGATGGCGTGTGACGAATTGTCTTTCTTCTTCTTCTCTTCTTCTTTTTCTTTTTCCCTTCGAGTCAAGTCTCGACATCGGGATCGGTGAGCAGTAGGCTGGCTTATCTTGCCCCCTCTCGGACAACGGATCCAGCCATGCCAGCTGTACACTTTTGGGCACGATCGCTCAGGGCAGGCGGGCTGTGACACGGGAGAGCAGGCTGAATGGGCTGGATGGGATGGATGGGTTGGTGGACACAACACGCCAACCATCTGGATTGGGCAAGCTACCCTTTCGGCCGCGGTTGTTATTAATATTCATTATTCACTCAGCCAGCCAGCCAGCCAGCCAGCCAGTCATTCATCTCGTCGATACATTGGTAGCATGGGCAACAACAAAACGATAGCACGAGATATATGCTACATTCGTATGTATCTACCTCGCTCGACATACAGCTTCAGCCAACGACTCAGCCAGTCTCATCACAAATGCATGCTTACGGAGTACTTTGACTCCTTCCAGCCAACGCTCCTCGGTAACCACACAATATTGGACTGGCGTCACACCAAGACCACGCCCCGCTACCATCTACAATGAGAAGCTGAGCTGAATTCTGGTTCTGCGGCCTTCTTTCTTGGCTTGGCCAAGTCTGGGGACAGAAAATCACCGAGAGGCGCCTGCATCCAAGAAAAGCACCAACCAACAAAATGAATGACCAAACACAAGGCCTGGCCTGCCTGCTTTCGCTTTCCAAAGCACACATTACACATTCCATCTCCCCGACAGAAGGTGAAAAGGGACACGAGTGAGTGAGTGAGTGTGTTGGTAGGAAAAACAACAATAGGCAGACTTTCGTGATCTGACCACAAAGTCATGCGGTACGGTCTCATTCTATTCCACACCCCCTCCCCCCACCTTTCTTTGTTCGAGCGGATTTGGCTTTAGCCTTTTTGTTTGAAAAGTTCAACGTCGAGTCGCCATTTTTGGACATGCCCGCTCCGCCATTAGCGGGAGCTCCCTTGTCTCCCCTTGCAAGCAACCATCTGCGCCGCGCTCGGTGAGGGTGTCCTGTCGTGAACAATACGTGGGGGGTCACAGGCCGATTCCATAAATGCGCAATTCTGTATCTGTATTCAGAAGGGTTTTGCGGTGCGAGGGCGAGCGAAGCTAAGCTAAGCTAAGCTAAGCTGTGCTCCAACACGTGGTGAGCGTTGCCAAAAGCCTGAAAGCCCTCGCAAACCACTTTCTGTTTTCTCTTGATCTGCATATTGAGCCCCGCTGACCTCCTTTCCCTCCATCGTCCCACTGGCCATGGCCGATTTTGCAAATCTGTGTCCCTCTGGCCGCGCTGTCCACCGGATCACCGGCCCCCCAGCAGCACTGCACTTGAGAAGGACCATTGTCGCCGCGCTGTACCGCAATGACCGTGCATACATACATGAACTGATGAGACACGAGGCACATTATCCGCTGACACCCTTATCGACTTCAATTCGTTACTCATTTTCAAGAAGCCGGGGGGGGGGGGGGGGGGGGGGGAAAAAAAAAAAAAAAAAAAAAAAAAAGGGGGG
>KQ061688.1:143680-175769 GCA_001008035.1 Atkinsonella texensis
GAGTATGCATTCTCGGAATGGGGGAGAACGGACATCATCCACCGCGGCAAAGGGTGGTTAATTTTCATCGAACCCTCGTTGCCCAATCCCTTACTGGTACGGATGGTCGGAGTTAATTGCCCGCTTCGTGCGTGCGCCAAATATCAACAGAAAACAAAAGGACCATCTACCAAGTTTCAATGACATCATACTTCCGTACAGGCCGCCATGTCGAGTCGGTTAATAACAAATCATGCTTGGCAAAAGCCCGCTCATGGCTAATGGGTGATCCCCCTTAGGAAACATTTGTTCGTGGAAGAAAGCTGTAACAGAAGAGAGATGCCACTGCAATTTAGGATGCCAAGTCTGCAAAGGATGGGGCAGTAATAAGTTTTGTCCGAAACACGAAACACGAAAGCTTCGCCAATAGCGGGGCGATTGCCTCTGACGCAGCACGACGCCGCAGAGAGGTACATGTACCTAGGTACACATACCTCCTAGGACTCCGTGCATCTTGCAGAGGTTGCTGGGTTTAGCGAAGCACTGTAGTGTACCATCTTTAGCGACTTTAAAATGGTAGAGGTTCTACTGAATGATGCCTGCCTTTGACAGTCGTGATTCATAACATCTCACACTCGTGAAGTCTCGGAGATATGTAGCTTGGCCACCACGCTGTCCCACGCTGTCCTACGCTGTCCCACGCTGTCAGAAGTGCCCATGCACGAATCCACACAATCAGAGTCGTTCCTCATCTGACAAGCAGCGGATGATGGCGCTGTCCTCGGCATGCATGTCAAGGCTTGGCAAGCAGGGATGGGGATTTCAGCTACACAGCCGGATCACTCCGTAAGACGAGATAACATGAGAGTTCCAAGGTTGACATGCGAAGACACCGCGTCTTGGGCTCCACTCTCGCACAGTACACAGTACATCGCTGAGGTATCTACCTACCCAAGAAGTACCCAGATTCCTAGCCTAGAAACATCGGGCGCCAATACGGATTCTGGCCATACTTTTATTGTGGTACCTGGCACCTGGGTAGTCGCAAAGCGCTCAGAGAGGTCACAGGCAATTGTGTGGGCCAATCAGGACGTGTGGCTGGTCTAAAGATGGCGTAATTCATATGGGAATGCCACGGCGATAGAAGTCCCAGAAATTTCCTGCTGTACGGAGGACAAAGAGGTGCCTAAAGAAGGGTGGGTGGGTCCGTGAGGCCTTGCGACTTACTGCCAAGGGATGAGATCGAGAACTTCTTCACCAGGAACCAGCTTGGCGCGCGATGGTGCCTTTGAACTTACGGGGCAGTCAGTCCATTCATTTAAAGTCACTTTTCCTATCCCAGCACAGCCTTATGGTAGGAAACTCAATTCGCGGTGCTGCCCGTCTTCCCCGCGCCGCCCTCGGGCAATTTTTTTTTTTTTTTGTTGTGCCCTCCATCAACGTGCACTTAGCATAATAACAGGGCCTTGGACCCTGCCTGCCGTTGGAGGTGCAATGCAAAATCTTTACAGGAAAGAGAAGATGACAGTACTCCGTATCATGTCCCAGGCGGCAGGCGGTCAGGTCAGGCTGCACCATGGCATGGTTGCATTCCTGCACGACACCGTCCACTGACTAACAGGAACAGGACAGGAATATGGAGGGGGGGGGTTCATAACACGCCGCCGCATCGCGCTCCATGCATATTAGTGGCAGGATTGATGAAAGCCACAAAGCCTTGGGACCATGGGACCCATTGCGGGGTGCGCCTTGAGTACGAGGAACACACTAGACCTAGATAGGTACCTTAGGTAGGTGTACCTTAGGCAGATTGGCCGGGCCTGGACTGGGCTGGGCGCATTGGGCTTCAGTCGCCTGTGGCCACTTGGTTTTTTTTTTCTTTTCTTTTTTCTTTTTTGGGAGAACCAACAAAATGCGAAACGAGAGCCCCTGCTTGCTGTCACTGCGACCCGCCTAACTCGCTTACTTACTTTCCAACAAGACAAGTATTACTTGAAAGGAAAGGCGTTCGTCATAGTTGCAGTACGCAGTTCCTTACCCGAGCCGGCGGTTCCGCCAGCCAGCCCACCCGCGAACGCAGTCCGTACGAAGTTGCAGGATATTCTGTGGCCGCCTTATTGACAGGAGGATGCGATCGAACACACTTTGGACCGCATATGGACATGGGGCAAGTCGTGCTCGGCAAAGCTTCCAGTGCAGCCCCCCCCCCCCCTCTGTATCATTCATTACGTTTGATGTGAAGCTTAGTTAGGAATCCCACATGACGATGACGCTTGGCCGAGCCTTGATACGGGCCTAGAGTGGTTGTATCGGCCGTTGAACCGGGCCGCGGCGTATTTTCCTACAAGGGTGTCTTTCCGGTAGGAGCATGCTAATTAACGATGAATTTCTTCCATGCGTCGAGAAAACACGGAGTAATAGCTGGGCATGTATTACCGGTATATGCTATTCATCCATCACCATCACCATCACCATCCCATGCCCTGCAAAATGTGCAAGGAGCGCAGAATGACTTCAAAAAGCAATGCAACTCTAAGCAAGTGCCGTGGTTAGAGACTACATTCAGAGCGCAGCCGCAGATTCATGAAGTGGAATTGGGCTGCACTAGTTCAGGCCGAGGCCTCGTGAGACGCTTTGGAGGTTGGTGTCTGCAGAATCAATTAAGGCTCCATGCGAATTCAGCCCCTCTTAAACTCAACCAACCAATGAGTCGATGCGGAATCACTGTCAATCTGATACCTACATAGCAGGCTTGTGTCACTGATACAATGCATTAATTAGCAGACGGAGTGGCAGGGCCGAGCCTCGCTTGGTGAGAATCAATCATTAGTCTTGCAGCAGACGCGAAGGGGGGGTTTTTTTTTTTTGTCGCGGGTTTTCTTTCATCCCGGCCCAAGGGCATGGACCGGAAATTATACCTACGTCACCAGGGACATTGGCAGACGAATAAGAACTATGAATGAGACAGAGTTTCTTCTGAGTGAGTCATCTCTCACGCACGCGCACGCCTGCCGCAACCGGCCCCAATGCCAAGTGCCTTGTACCAACCCACCTAGGCACCTAGGGCATGTACCCATGCCCAAGGTTTATTCCAGGCATCCGAGCATGCAAGTGCCAGCGTGACTCCGTGACTGCCTTTAGCAGTCGGTCTGGCTGGCGGGCTGGCTGGCAGTCTAGCAATTCATTCATGGTCAGCGCTTGCCCAAAAAGGCACAAGGGCCACAGGGCCACAGATGGATAGGATGAGCTTTGTCTTGCTTCTCCAGCTCGAACACATTACTGGTCCGCTTTGGACGTCGGGCTAGGCTAGGTCTGGTACGCGCCGCGCGCGATTTCGACGTATCGGTTGAATATCAACGTCGATGCCAGTATGGGTAATGCAAACTCGCCACAAGGACACGCGCAACATTCAGAACGTACGACGTGGTTGTCAACTACGGTACGGTGTACGATGCTGTACTTTTTGTGCCCCGGACATTTAAGTAGTTCGCTACAGTGTCTACTCTCAGGCTGTTGATGTTGACGCCGCCAGATCGTCGTCTGGTTTTAGTGCCAGCCGATCAATCCCGCGATAGCTACCTAGCTTATCGTGTAGCAAACAGCCAAACCACCCATCCATCCGTGGCTTTGGCAAAAGGCCGCCCCTGCGTTGGCACTGTAATTCTGGAATATGCACGGGTGGCTTGTCCTCTCTAGGCAGGCAGCAGAAAAAGCAAAATCAATTGGCCTTGTTTTCCTGCCGTTTTGTCCGTTGTTCTAATACCCCTGTCAAAGCCCAGGCTTCTGTTGCACCAAACTTGTCTGGGCATTGCCGACCCTGCCACGTAGCGGACAAAATATATGACGGGTCCTCAGGATTCCAGTGGGTCGTAGACCCATGATGAAATCTGTCCTCGGACGGAATACCTGGGCGGGTAATTGCTAGCCAAACTGCCCATGCAGGGCTACGCCGCAAGCGAATGCGAAAACCGGAGCCAGAGTGAAGAGGGAAGTATGTACAGAAGACAGAAGCTTAAAGTCCTTGCGTTGCACAAAGGTAACCAACCATGCAGTGCGGCTTCAGCAAGGCGTGTGCCGTTATGGATGGATGAGGCAATGACGATGGCGCGTGATGGAATCTTGTCAAGATTGTGACGATATTGCCACTGTCCGCTGCCAGCGCACATGGTTCACGAGGATCAATGGGCTCTATTGGAAGAGGGCAGGGGGGGCATGTCTCGTCGCCAGAGCGAACAAGGCCCATTCTGAAACGTTGCAGAGACGGGTGCGATCCCAGGTTTCCGGGTCGAGCCTGGGACGGAAATATACCATCAGACAGACAGACGACAGACAGACGACAGACAGACGACAGACAGACGACAGACAGACAGACAACAGACAGAACAAATACCATTCGTTGTTGACGTCGACGCCTCGACGCCTCGAGCACCTCTGAGCATTGTAACCTCTACCACATAATTTAGTGTCGCCTTGCAAAGATTCTGTGCACCCCCTTGTCCGATTTGCTGTTGACCGGTCATCAACAAACATAACATGATTATCGTGGTCGGTATGTAGCAGATTGATACGGCCAGCAAGATATGGCCGTCTGGCACCCCCTCATAAGGCGCCACCCTAGTCACGAACTAGCAGGTAGTTTGGCCAATCAAGGCTGAGTGCGGCGAAAGGTACGGAGTACTCATTTTTTTTTTTTTTCACCTGCGAACGTCATCATAGGTACGAAGTGGTATTCGGTTCCAGCATCTTCACGCATCGCATCGACTCTATCCCAGGTGCATTTCGGCATTGTAATGAAATACATAGCCAGGTAGGGAGATATCTATCTACGTGCCTATATCGTGCTTTATTGCTGTCCTGTTCCCGTCAATCCTGTAGAGTACTACTCCGTAGCTGTCTTTCTTCTGTACCTGGTTACCTAATCAAGGCATGCATGTAGTCCCGTTTTTACCAAGCCCCATCGCCCATCCCCAATCCCATTCCTCCACGCTTGTGCTGGGGCAAAGCCGCGAAGGGGGAGCTCCAGGAGATTGCCAGCACGGGACGCCTTAAAGAGGATGCTCGAAGTAGCTACACCTCTCTGTTCTGTTCACCCACACCCTTTCTGTCCCGTCGCCCTGGACCGGTGTGGAACACTTGCATCTTTTCATCATTCGATTCTTTTTTCCTTTTTTTTTTTTTTTTTTTTTTTTTTTTTTTTTCTCCCATCGCGTTTTTACTCCCATGCACAATTTGCTACAGCCACCCCCGCTTTGGGCCGCCCAATGTACTCCTCCCCATGCCACGAAGTACTTCCTAGGATACATCTAGCCCTCCTGCCCCTTGCTATCGCCCAAGAGAGAGAGAAAAAAAAACAAAACACAGGCACAGACACAGGCACAGGCACAGGCACAGGCACACACACACACACATGCATCTATCTACCTGGGCGACTACGGTACAAGTACTTTACTTAGATGGCATCCCGCTCTTTCCAGCATTGACTCAACCCGCTCCTTCTTTCCCACCGCCATACTGGAACAACACCGAATTCTCAACTCTGGCTCTTAAGCTGGGTTGAATCTCGTTACATTCACCGACTGTCGTACCTCTTGCACTGATTGAAAAGCAGCATCATCGCCACCTGGCCATCTGCAATCTCTCGCACGACACTTTCCGCACTGCTTCTCGGCTCAGAGCTTAACACCATCGCCCTGCCTCTCTCTTCGTCATCGCTCAACCACCAGGTGCACAACTTGGCTCACTCCGTACTAAAAAATACTGTGCGGGGTCTGGGCTAGATTTTCTGCTACGCTGACACGCCGTGGGCCTACCAAGTCCGCCAGCAAGGCTGAGTCACCTTGCTCACGCCAACCAATACAGCTGCACCCGCACCCGCACCCGCACCCGCACCAGTTCTCCAGCCTTCTCACATCAACTGCCAGCCCGCTCGCCTCCTTTCGACTGCCGTCAGGGCGCCCCTGGCACATTCCTCGCCACGTCGAACTACTAATAAGCACTAGCCTGGAACCAATTGCTACTACTTCCACCATTACTGCTGCTTCTGCTTTTGCTTTTGCTTTTGCTTCCGCTCCCTCCTTGAATTCATTGTACGACACGAGCCTGGCAGCTCTTGGAGACGACGACCCTTTAATCTTCCAACCGTCTTCCGCAAGTGACCTCTCGAGTCTGTCTCTGCAACAACCTTCCTCGCAACGCTTTGAACGACGACCACAACGACGCTCTCTTGCTCATCCGCTTCCTCACTTCGCGCCTCGGCACACAATCTTGCAGCAGGACACTGCAAGTGACGCATCACCGGAGGCTTGACGCTCATTGCTTCTGTTCGTGGGGAAGTCTCATCTTGGGAGCCTATCAACACCATTCAGAGGTACAGCCTGGTGCTGACCCTATTCTTGGTCTAAAAATACGTCGCCAATCTGCAGCTTCTGTCTGCGCAAATTTGTCTGTAGCCTAGCCGACGCTGGAATCTGTCTCAGACAAACCCTTTAAACCATACTTCTTGGGCTTCGCGCACACCTTTTTCGACCTCTTCCAGCTCGACTGTCGTCGCCTCTTAGTCAGTCTTGCATTGTTGCTGCTATTGTGGCTCACGACAGATGCTCAGCACTTGCTGCAGATTGCATTCCAAAAGCAGACACCCGCATATAACCATAGTCGCAAGCCCGCCAGCTCACCTCGCATCTGCCCGCCGCTCTTAGGCCCCCCCTTCTTTATCTCGACCCGACACTCCAGATCTGCTTGCAGTTGCCCTCCTCGGATAAAACGCCTGCTTGCGCAGAAAGACTAATTTGTGCCTCTTGCCTTTACTCGATCCATCCAGTTGGCAGATATCAGGAGACAAATCGCACGGCGCACACCCACCGGCAGCTCCTTGGGTTCCAACTCCCTGGTTCTACTTGCTTGACCAGGCGGCCTATAAGAGGTTTTCTTGATCATTATACACACCCCCTTGGACAAACACCAACTTAAATACTGCCCCAGCTCGACATTCGCCTCCTTCCCCGCGATTGTGCTACACCCTGCTTTTCTGCTTCCTGCCCTGGGTCGTTCCAACATGCATACACCTTTTGGCCTGTCTTCATAAATGTCAATGCTGCCATTCTGAGGTAGCTCCAGGCTCCCCTTTCTCCTCTAGTTGATGCATTTGCTATGAGAACGATACAACTATGGTGTCCAATAACTCAGACCATCAGGAGGCGACTGTGTCTCATATTGCAGAACCAGCAATGTCTGCACTTTCTGCGCAATTACAACGTGTTCGCCCAGGCCAAGTCCAAACAACTTTTACAGCCAGCTCACAACCTATTCATGTACCGGTGTCAGCAATCAGCTCGTCCTCCGCCGCCTCAAGCTCTCAGCAGGGATCTCCAATCATGTCACCAGATACAGCAGTCTTGACCACAAATTCTTCCGTTCAAGCTTCACCTGAGCCACTCGAACCTCGAGATGACAACCAATTCTCCAGCAGCTTTCAGTTGCCAGATTCTATCCTTACTCACGAGACCAGCACCAACTCCCTTGGCAAAAGCTGGATGGCCAGTCCCACGAGTCCCATTGCTGAGGCAATGAGCCATGATGATCGGAGCAACAACATTTCTGCCACCACCATCACTACCACAACACCTACCGCGCCAGGCAAGACAAATCTCATTAGAAGGCTTTCAAGCAGAGCCTCCAGAAGGCTCACTAGCAGAAGAAGGCAATCCTCTGCTGCGCCAACTAGTAGTCGGGATGGGAGCGTTGGCCCTTGCTTCCTGCGAAGACGTAGTGACAGCAACAATACCGCGCCACCAGACTTCGTAAATGGCCCCGCAACTGACACTGAATCTGATTTCGATGAGCGTGAAGACCTGATGTCCATTAGATCCATCTTCCTCGATCAGACGCAGAAAGGCTCCTCTGCCAACAGCACGACCGGGTCGACCCTGGGCAGCAGTAATAACATGGCTGGTCCTGTCATTCCGCTTCAGCTGCAACGGGGTACTTGGCTTCGGAAGATATCGAAAAAGAATCGATCAAAACGAATCTGTCTCGTTTACGAACGTGAGACAAACAAACTCACTTGGGATCGAAGCAGCCCCCAGAAGTTTCTTCATGTTGATGAGATACGGGAAATTCGCTTGGGAACGGACGTCCAGCAATATGCTCGCGAATTCAATATACCTGAATGGGAGCGGTTAACATGGTTCTCCATTTTGTACACAATACCAGACAAGTCCAAGACGAAGCTCATGCATTTGATGGCAGATAGTATCGGGACCACGATTTTATGGGTCAATTTCCTGGAAGCCATGCTAAAACACAGACAAGACGTCATGACTGCTTTGATGACGTTCAATGACCGGGCCATCAAACAGTTTTGGCAAAAGGAGATGTCAAAGCAGTTTGGAGACAGACCTCGCACTGAAGATCAGGAAGAGCTTGACATCACCGGCGTGATGCGCGTCTGCCAAAATTTGCATATATATAGCTCTCAGTCCACTCTTCAAGCCAATTTTAGGCTTGCTGGCGCTCGGCGCCGCGAGGCGCTCAACTTTAACGAATTTTTTGATTTTGTCCGCCTCATGCGCCAACGTCCCGAAGTGCAGCGCATCATCCGCAGTCTCGCCGCCAAACCTGAAAAAGGACTCACTTTTGACGAGTTTCTGGCCTTCTTGAGGGACGAGCAAGGTGAAGATGTGGATGCCAATATCCAGATGTGGGAGAGACAGTTTGCCAAATTTTTGCGTAAGCATAGGTCCGACTTTCTCGATGGCACAGAGTCAGCTCAAGACAATGCTTATATGTCCGAGGCTGCTTTTGTTGGATTCTTGTCCTCCAGGCAGAACGGCCCTCTGACGGAGGAGCCTCAAGAGTACACTTTGGATCGACCCATTAACGAGTACTTCATATCCAGCTCCCACAATACCTATCTTCTCGGCCGCCAAGTTGCCGGTCAGTCAAGTGTGGAGGGTTATATACGTGCGCTCGCCCAGGGTTGTCGCTGCGTCGAGGTCGATTGTTGGGATGGATCGGATGGTCAGCCACAAGTCGTCCACGGTAGAACCCTGACCTCTGCTATCAGTTTCAAAGAGGTCATGACGACTATCAATAAGTATGCTTTCGTCAAATCAGCTTTCCCGCTCTGGATTTCTCTTGAAGTTCACTGCAGCCCTGCCCAACAAGCCCTTATGGTGGATATCATGAAGGAAGCTTTTGGGCAAAGGCTGGTCACAGAGCCACTGGGTCCCTCATCAGGAAAACTGCCATCCCCTTCGGAACTCATGGAACGTATTCTTATCAAGGTCAAGAAACCGAGGAGCGGCAGGGACGAGAGCATACCTGCTGCCGAGCCCGCCGGCCGACGTCGGGGAAACAGCCTAAGCTCGCCCATCGCACGACCGTCGATTCCAGACAACAGTTCATTGTCGCCCTCACAATCACTTCCCCAAAGCCCGCTGCTATCAGCCACCCACCAAGCCCGCCGGCTTGTGAGCAAGAGCCGCGTCAACACGATTGCGGAGGGTCAAGTGCATGATGCGCCTGGCAGCAGCCCCAGTGACACGGAAAGTGGAAGCGAGATCGGAGGCAACAGGGGACGATCGCAGAACAAGACCACGCAGTATCTCGGTGTGCTTGGCGTTTACTGTGCCGGTGTCAAGTTTACTGGCTTCGACGATCCTGCCGCCAAGACATTCAATCACATCTTCTCCTTCATGGAGAGCAGTTTCGCCAAGCACTCTCGCACCAAGGATGCGAAAATGGCTCTCGACATCCACAATATGCGGTATCTCATGCGCGTTTACCCTGACGGTCTTCGGTTGTCGTCAAGCAACTTTGATCCTCTAATCTACTGGCGTCGCGGTGTGCAAATGGCGGCGTTGAATTGGCAGACATTTGACTTGGGAATGCAGCTGAACAACGCCATGTTTCAGGGTGGCAAAGATGAGTCTGGTTATGTACTAAAACCGGATGAGCTTCGCGACATTCAGATTCTGCCATTCAATTCTGCCATCGCGGAAGGCAAGAAGGAGAGATCTGTTGTGACTTTTACTGTTGATGTCATCTCGGCTCAGCAGCTTATGCGCCCCGCTAACCTTGCGGCCAACAAATCTATGGACACATACGTTGAGGTTGAAGTTTTCCATGCCAATGACAAGCGGGACAAGAAGGAGGTCGGTTCTGGCCTAACGCACGCTCTTGACTCGCCACTCAAATTCCAGACGGATATCGTCCGTGAAAATGGGTTCAACCCTATGTTTGCTGATGGGAAGTTCAGGTTCACGGTGACAACAAAACACCCAGAGTTGATCTTTGTCCGTTGGTCTGTCAAGCTCGCAAGTTACGGCGAAAGCTACAACAGCAAGGAGAATGCCGCCATCGCTACCTACACGGCGAAATTCAAAAACTTGAAACGCGGCTACCGCACAATTCCCCTTCACAACCATGCAGGCGACCAATATCTCTTCTCCACGCTCTTCTGCAAGATTGCCATTGAAGCGAGTGAGACCAAGTTGTTCGACATTGCAACCACGACCCAAGACGGAAACAAGTTCAACCGATTTGGAGGCAAGGTATTCGGCCGGGCCAATACTAGCCCTCGCAGCACTATTGAGAAGAGTAATGGAGAGAAGAAGAGCTTCGAGAGTCTCGCATAGAGTGCATGGTTCTCTCGTCATATTGCCAAGATGGTCGCGTGGGGGATCGACAAACTTGGATGAATCTATTTCTCTTCCCCGTCTTTGGGCTCGGATCACGTCCCGATGCCTCGTTGCGCTTCGCTATTTCTATTCCATCTTACTGGGAGGACTGGATTTTCCTCATTTTTATTATTGAGCGAAATTTGACTAATTCTCTGTATATATTTTCACCCCCACCTCTTCGGATCACTTCAGATCAAACCCCTTTAGTTTGTCCATCAACAGAGTGAAGCACTGGTTGCATTATATTCCTGGAGAAGTATTTGGTATCATGTTTGCCATTGTTTGTCTTCTTTGCCTTGACAACATATGAGCGATTTTCGAAATAAAAATTTGCTGGAGAATAAACATGCCTGTTATTGCACAGAAAGTTTAACAGGACAGTTTGTTGTCGAAGGCATATATCGAATTTGTTAGCGCTGAGGCGTGGACGGGAGTATAAACATGTTTTGTTTCAATGCCCAGATGACACACGGGCATGGGCATCGGATACGATATTATGACACACAGCATTATATAGACAGGATAGGTTCGGACACCAAACACATTATACCATTCTTAAAGTCAGGTTCTTGTCGCTCATCCTTGGCTCTCGTCGTCTTTTCTATCGTTTCCACGCTTTGTAGGCTCGCTCTGTCCCTCGCGTCTGTTTTTGGAGTTTCCATCCCGCCAGGCGTTTGGTTTGTATTTTCCCTCTATGGGTCTCCTATCTTGTTAGTTGTGTCGCAACATGCGTCCGGTCGGAAGCCGGAGGAGCAGCTGCACAAAGATGGAATTTCAAGCACACCTCTATTTTCGTGTTCAAAGGAGCCTTTTTTTGTCCCACCATTGCCAGGTATCTTTTTCATTCATCCTGGGAATCATGGAGATGGGGGAAGGACAATGCGTTCATATTCTGCCCACTCTGCCCATTTGCTAGTACTCCGTATGGTGGATAGTTATCTACGGACCCCTTTGATCGTCATTGATCAACTGACACTACTTGTGATTATCCCGTGGCTCCTAGACTTGATTTCCCTCCCTTCCTATTTGCTAAGGGAATGACAAATCACACGACGGGCTCAACCATCAATACACGGGGAAGGAACTGTCGCGTAATCTGTCATCCATATGCGTACATCAATCATGGTTTTCGTAGGCGGTCAGAGAAAGTTTGCAAGATTCGCCGCTGATGAAGCTTCCGTTTTTGGACCCATGTCTATACTTGGAGAACCTGGAACAAATCAAAACTTGAATACGACCTGGGATAATAGGAATTAAGCGATTACTTCTCAAGCTCAGATCCTCTAGTGACTGCAAGAACGGGGGGTTTTTTTTTTTTTTTTTTTTGTTGTCGCAAGTGCTGGGATAAAGGAAGACGGGGTGATAGTGATGGAAATAAAGCGAAGTGTGGAGGGCTGAAGGGGGTGTGTGTAGTAGGGCCGTTGTGCAGGTGTGGAGGAAGGGCGGGTGTTTGTGGAGTGAAATCTGGGGAAGTGCAGAGTGGCTGCAGATGGAGGTAGGGGACGAGCAGCTGGGATGAGTGCATGGCTAGTAAAGTTGTTGAAAGACATGTTTTGAGCGGTTTGGTTGCTTGCGTTGGAGACCTGGTTGGTTTCATGTTGGCTTTTGCTGAAGCTGACTTGGGTAGCTGCTTGTGGTGCCGCATTCGTGTGATAAGCTCGTCTGCCTCAGGTTTGCTTGCGAGACAATTCAGTGTGTGAAAAGAAGAAGTGATGGCGTGCACTTACATGTCGCGCAGGATGACATTGCCGCCAGCTGCAAGAAACAGCTCTCGCCATTGACCAGCTGCTGACAACTGGCGTCCTCAGCCTAGATGCGGAATAAAACTCACACCAACGCACCGGCCAGTTTCTGCAAAAGTCTGACCCCATCACAGCATCCTCCGCCTCCCTGCCTTTTTCTTTTTTTCAATTTGTTTGTTTCCCACGCACCCACCCCGATCCTGACTATCATGATGGCGTCGCCTTTAGGAAACGTCACATATCCTTGCAAGCCCTGCAATCGTGGGTTCCACACCTGGGAAGCTCTTCTGCAACACAAAGCCTACATGAACAGGATCGATGCCAAGGATCATATCCACTGTCAGACATGCGGAGAGGATTTCCAAACCCACGTTGCCCAACGTCGGCACGTTCAGCAGGTAAGGGGGTATAGTTGGTCAATGTCATGAGCCCTAGGTCTTGCGTTTAATCACATAACATAAAATCCCAGATTCATCCGAAAGAGCAGGTCCTTGACTGCCCCGGTTGTGGCCGCGGGCCGTTCCATCGACTGGCGAGCTTGATGGAACATATCGAGCATGGAGATTGTCCCCGTATTGATAGCACCTCTCTGGATGAGGCGCGCGAAAAGAAGCTCGAATTCACAAAGAAACTAGCCAAAATTACCAAAGAGCCTGTGAAGAACGATTACAGCAGTTTCGTCTCACAGGAGACGACGGACGGGCCTTGCACAAACGGGTGGATGAACACGCAAGAGGCTGATTCCGAGCTGGTTGAGTCCAACTTTGCAGCTCTTGCTGTTGGAGAGGATGTCACCAACACTAGCAAAACATCTCAAGTTGGCCATCCAGATAAGCCGGGCAGTCCAAGAGCCTGGAAAGGGAAAGGGAAAGAGAATCTATTCCCGAATGCTGCTCCTGTCCAACGTCCAACCACGCCGCAGCTGGAAGCTGCTTCTCAGCCAAGTGAGAGAACTTTGTTCCAACCCATGGATCCAGATGACCCTGATCACCCGTCGTTTAATGCGAGAAAATACTATTCGGACATAATCGAGCAGTATACCTGCCCCAAGCCTGGCTGCGGGTGAGTCCAAGTCCAAGTCGCTTCTATCAATGGCGTAGGTACACTGTTGACCCATGAATAGGAAAGTTTTCAAGTCGGCTGGTCGGCTGGTCGGCCATCTTCGATCGCCCGTCCACGGGGGCAAGACCTATCGCTGTCCGTACTGTTTCGGGATATTCAAGTCCTTGACGGCCATCACGGCCCATGTGGAATCAAGCTCGGTCAACTGTCGAATCCGCGAGACAGATAGCTACGGGGCCTATCTGGACCAGTTGACCGCGGGCATTGTTGACGTCGACAGGAATAGAGAGGATGGCACCGCTCGATATACTACAACGGATAGTGCTCGAGCTTCTTTTGGCAGGAAGGAAGCCTGCGATGGGAAGAGAGCGCAGACGCTGGAATTCTGGTAGTTTCTAGGCTTGTACTCGGGGATTCTGTGACTGAGTTGATAAGTTGAGGATTTGGGGCGATGCGGTCTTTTGTTTCGGGATGCCGCACGCTGATATTCAATTAAGGATGAGCTTAAAGTCACTTTGAAATAGATCTGGCTCCATCCTTCATTTGACCTGTCTCATCGTGGCTCTTGATGCTGGATTCACCCCCACCCCTTTTTTTATTTTTATTTTTTTTAAATTTTTTTTTTGGCGAGACTCGCTTGTTGACGTGCGAGAAATGGCATGATATACAAACGTCTTTTGAACCAATGGTATAGATGCTCTAGAAAGCGACCTTGCAGAATGTGCCATTCTCTTTAAGTTGAAAAAACCCAAGTAGAGAATGAATTGGTGGTAACCACTCTATGCCCAGGGGTCTCAGGTGGTGAAAAAATCACGGCTTGTTCGGAGTGGTGGTTGCAACCCCCCCTGTCGTCCAGACCCATCTGGCGGCGTCCGAAAACAGAAATCGAAATCGAGCTTCGTCACACAACAACGTGCTCCAATCGACTCCCGTCATATCTACTACCGAATTACACATTATCCCAATCGACAAAAACTGCCGTCCCTCTGATTCTGATTCCCAGTCCACGTTTCTCGCTGGGCGCGCCCCCCCCGGAGTGCCGCACTGTATGTAGGCCAGCCTCCCAAAAGCTCGGGCTCGCCGACGAACGAATTGACCTTCGAACCTTTGCCTGTCGAAACCTGCCGCGCGTTGGACAACCACGACGATCTCGACGGGAGCTCTGTCCATCCGGGGGACTTACCATGCCCCGACGGTGTGCGCGCACAGCCGAGCGCACATGCTGCGCTGTTGCCACGTACATACCGTTGATATTCGTCTATGGCCTCACCACATGGGCCATCTGGGTGGTTGTGGAAATAGGGATGAAGGCTCCCAAGCAGAGCTGGCTTGGTAGGACTGACCGCGTGTGGGCATTTCGGTCCCTCTCCCACACACCCACACGACTTTGGCTTCGGCTTCGGCTTCGGCTTTCTCAAGCGCTAACGGCCTCCTTTTTTGCACATGTAGGCACCGGATCCTCTGCCGTTGGCCTCGTTCTGTACGTGCTGCTCAACTGGTCCTACACAACCGCCGTCTTCACCGACCCAGGCTCGACTACGAACCGCGACGGCTACGGCCTGCTCCTCCCCACGACGCAGGGCCACCACCCGCCCGCCACCTCCTTCACGGTCAAGAGCAACGGCGAGATCCGGTTCTGCAAGAAATGCCAGGCGCGCAAGCCAGACCGCGCCCACCACTGCTCGACATGCCGACGGTGCGTCCTCAAGATGGACCACCACTGCCCCTGGCTGGCCACGTGCCTCGGTCTACGAAACTACAAGCCCTTCCTGCTGTACCTCGTGTACACGACGCTCCTGTGCTTCTACGCCTTCGTCATCAGCTGCACGTGGGTGTGGACCGAGGTCGTCCGCGAGGAAGTCCAGCAGTTTGACAACATGCTGCCCGTCAACTTCGTCGTGCTGAATATCCTCAGCGGCCTGATCGGCGTTGTTGTCGGCGCCTTCACGGCGTGGCACGTGGTGCTCGCCTCGCGGGGCCAGACGACCATCGAGTGCCTCGAGAAGACGCGATATCTGTCGCCCTTGAAACGGACGTACCTCGCCGCGCACAAGCCGGCCAACCGCCTGCCGCAGGCCGCGCAGCAGTTTGTGGATTTCCACACCAATGCCTTCCCGGGCATCACGCGGCCCGAGGAAGGCGAGGAGCGACGCAGGCCGAGCTACGCCGTGGACCCCCGTCCCGTCCAGCAGACGTACGAGGAGAGGGAAAGGGAGCAGAGCCGGCTCCGGTACGAAGAGTACCTCGACGAGCAGGACTCGTCCAAGCTGCCCAACGCGTTCGACCTCGGCTGGAAGAAGAACCTGCTTCACATCCTGGGGCCGAATCCCTGGCTATGGGCCCTCCCGATCTGTAACACCACGGGGGACGGCTGGTCGTGGGAAGCCAGCCCCAAGTGGCTCGAGGTCCGAGGCCGCATCAGGCGGGAACGCGAGGAGCAGCGCGCCAGAGAGATAAACGCGGGATGGGGCATCGACGACCACGACCACGACTCCTCCTTGCCCCGAGCCCCGGCTCGGGCTCCGGACGGGAGAGACCTGGGCGGCGGCGGCAGCGACGCGGGGCAAGTACCGAGTAAAGCGGACAGGGTCCTGGGTCGGGATCCGAGCCTGTACGCCGACGGGAACCAGAGCGTGCAGATGCGGCGTCTTAGCGCGCAGGGCAAGTACCAGGATGATGACCTCCTGGACACGGACGACGAGGATGCCACGGGGCCGTCTGGCGCTCGCGACGAGGCTGAGCGGAGGGCATTGGAGGTTGTCATGAATGGACGGGGCTGGACGCGCGGCGGTGCGAGCGGCATGTTGAGGAAGGGTGGGCAGGGCGAGAGGAGGTCGTTGACTCCTAGGGTTGAGGATGAGGGCGTTGATTAGGACATGGCATGTACTTTGTTATGTAATATTTTTTTTTCCTCTACAGAAACTTAGACGTATTTTCTTATGTTATTTTTATACTTTTGGGTTGCCCTGCGTGGTTGAACAGCGGTTTTGCATGCTTAGCAGGATGTGTATACGTTGCGATTGATGACCTGGATTCTGTCATGGTGATTTTCATTTCGAGTATAGTGCACGTGGCGCTTCGTTGAGCATGATGCACATGTCTGGCAACGCACTAATCTAGCTCGGGATACACGGTTCCTCCCCCCATCTCCACGTCCATTTCGGAGTCCTCGTCAAGTTGGTGATACTCGTGGCCGCCATACCCCTCCGCTTGATGGACCGCCGTGCCGTGCTCAGACACCTCGTCATCCTCGCTCCCTGTATCGTCCACATCCACATCGCCCTCGCTGCCGCCCTCTCCAGTAGGAGTGAGGGGATACGACGGCTCCGACGGCTCCAGGGCGGGCGCGCCGCGGAGCCGCGCGTTGTACACCTTGCTCTTCTTCTTGGACGGCTGTCTGCCCCTGAGCACGGTGAGCTCCTCGTCTGTGAGGCGGAGGTCCGGCAACGGCAGGTGGAAGGTAGTGGACGTGGTGCGCGTGGGCGTCATGTCGCCGTAGTCGAGCGTTGACCTGAAATCTTCCCTGCCGAGACGCCGGCCGAACTGGATGGCGACCAGTTTCGTCCTCATGATGGCCTTGACCTTGGCCCATAGCCCGCCGTGGTACCAGCCGCTGTTGACGTCGCATTCGGGCCGTACGGCTGCGTGGTCGAGCAGCTCCTTCAGGAGCCGATCGGTGATGTCGCACACCTGCCAGACTTTCCCGTCGGCCGAGTACGTCTCTCCGTCGAACATGTGGCTGTCTGGCGCGGCGGCGGCGGCGGCGGCGGCGGCGGGAGTAGTTGTGTGGGATGCTCCGATCGTCGGGCGGTTCCTTTGAGCTTGGGCAGATTGCCGGGGCTGGTCTTTCATGCTGTGCTGCTTGTGCTTCTTCAGCTTGAACATGAGCGTCTGGTAGATGCGGTACTTTGGGTCGCTTCGTGGGTCAAGCCCGTAGGGCACAACGCTGTCGCGCCACGGGCCGCCTTTGAATTGGTAGGCCGTGTAGTTCAGGTACCTCTTCAGCTCGTTCCAGCTCTGCAGTTTGCCCTGGAGATGGTTCATCAGCGAGCGGCGGGTCCAGATGGGACGGAGCTGGAAGGCTTCTTGGAGATCGGATATGACCTGGGCCATGCGCGGGTCTGACATGTCGGGGGCTATCTGGGGCCCGGAGGGCGCCGGGTCTTCCACGCCGATGAAGTGGCCGACTTGCTTGACGGCGGTAAGGTTGAAGGTGTCGCCATCTTCAGTGGTTCGGACGTACGGGTTTTGGGAGTAGAAGTAATTGAATGGGAGGCTCATGTGCGTGAAGATGGGTGGCGGGAGGACATCCACATTCGGAGGCCGATCTGTACCTGCTCCGAAGGCGAACTTTTTCAAATTTTGCACTGGCATGCTGCGGTTAGACGATATTATACCAGGAGCACGCGAGGAATCCACTACTACCTACCGTCCCCGGGAAGAACTTGTTGAGCAAATCTCTGAGCAAAATCTGACCGATTCATATCCCAGCAGAAGTCGGCCAATGCCCGGAACCGATGCGTGCGCTTGATGATGCCCACGGCTTCGACGTCATATTTTCCCACATTATCTGCCAGCTTTCTTCTCAGGACGCCCGGTTCGTCCAGACGAGCTACAGATTGCACCTGTTCCCCGTTCGTCCCGCCATCCGCGGCGGAAGCATCCGGAATATCGACATCTCCTTCCCAAGGACCGTTGCTACCTTTCTTCCTCCTCCTGCCGGTCCGTCTTGGCACAGTTATCTTGAGGACAACATTGTGCGAGGCAGAGCTATGGGACATCAATGGCTTGCAGAAAGGGTCTTCCGGGCAAAGATACAGCGGGATCGAGTTTCTGGTAGGGTCAAGAACCTTTGATGGGGGGGAAGGGGGGGGAGGATAGAGAGAAATGTCAGCCACTTCAGTAAGCTTTTGCGTGGTGCTGCCTGCATGGAGAGATACTGACATGGGCTAATGTATGAACTCGACCAAAGGCTTTTACTGCGCGATCTGCGTTTTCCACGACCGCGGGGATCTCGACTGCCGAGAGGTGTCTGGGCGCGATGCCATACCGAGGAGCGCCTTCATTGTCTTGGGCGGTGGGATCTGCGGCCGATCTGGGGTTCGACGGTTCAGCTACTTGGTCGTCTGGTACGGGATCCATCGTGCGAGTGCGGGGGGGAGATGCGACATGTTTGTTTTTGGCCTTTGAGGAGGTCGGGAATTATTCCCCTTGGGATTTCAGTACCTAGTTGGTGGACAGGTTGGATGTACTTGGATGGCCTGGTGACATCTCATGAGGTGTGTTGCTCTACGATGGAAGCCTGTCTGGAAGCCTGTCTGGTGGTGGTGCAGTTCAATGTGGGTCCGTATAAAACGTGCTGGGTTGGTCCGTGCACGCTTGGATTGAGGGTGAGGGGCCTGTGACTCGCTCTCGAGAGGTTTGCTGAACCATGAGCCACGAACCGTGAAGGGAACGATGGTGCAATGGGTAATGGTCGAAAACAGTACTCCAGAAAGGTGCTGTGGCCGGACGAAGCAGATACGGAGACAGAGACAGAGGTAGAGACAGTTCGGTTGAAGTTTCAAAATGTTGCGTATTGTCAAATCAATGACCCCGCCTCGAACTTCAAAACCCAGCCAATCAATCAATGCCGATCGATTGGCCGTCATCATGAGCACTAACGCTGAGCACCAATGCCTTGAGCTAGTTACGGCGAGATGGGCCAGTTGACCAGGCAGGCATTGGCCTCTTTGATGTTGTTATCGCCAGAATGATACCGATGGCGCTCTAATTATAAACGATACATGGTGCATGGATGGCTGGTTTATCATGCATCATGCTCTTGTACTTGGTACTTGGTACTGCCCACGCTGCTTCGAATCTGACGAGGATCAAGGGCAAAACAAACATCACCAAGCCAATCCAATCGTGGCCTCATCATCAATCAATCAATCAATCAATCAATCAATCAACCATTCCGTTTTTTGTATCCGCGCTTGGTAGTATTATTAGGTCGCTGGGTGCTCATGCAGCAGCAGCAGCGCAACCTGACCCTGACCAAACCCCAAACCCCAAACCCGTACCGTCCGTCTGAAAACAAAACGAAACCAACCCACGTCCTGGCATTTATTATTCATTCATCATCATTATTGATTGGCAAGTACTCCGTGCTCTGTACATGCAGCGTGCAGCATGCAGCAGACCAGACGAGACGTATCACCTGAGCTCCCAGAGTCACAGCTGACATCTCAGAGCCACAACAATAACAACAACAACAACAACAACAACTGACAACAACAGTCTGGTCTGGTCTGGTAGCATCCAACACCACCAACCATCCCTTGCCTGCTGTCTGCTTTGCTCTTGCTCTTGCTCTTGCTCTAAAATCCAAGTCTAAATCAATCAGTCCCTTCCGCCCTTCCAAACCGGTGCCTCCCCGTCACAACTCAGCTCTCTGCCTTCCAAAAAAGAAAAAGAAAAAGAAAAAGAAAAAAAATATGTGCTGTCGATAATTCTGTTTCTTCTTGCTTCTTGTGTACTAAATAGCTGCTCAGCGGCCTGGCCTGGCCTGTCGTGCGTCTCTGTTCATATCCCGCCGCTTTGACAGCCGAGACTTGCCCGTCACGCCTCCATCCATCTCATAAATCTCAAACCTCATTCTTGACACCCCAGATACGCGATACGCTGGGTTGGCGATCCAGTCTATCTAGCATCTACCCAAGAGACTCGTTCACACGGCTGACGCACGAGCAACGAATCGCTCCATATGGTTTAAAGGCTCAACAAGGCGTTACACGAATACACGAAACCCATACCCCCCCCCCCCCCCCCCCCTGGACAAGCTCCGCCATTTACCCCATCACCCTGGGTACGTACGTACGTACAGACTACGTAGAGCGAGATCGACTTGCACCTGACCTCACCTCATCTTGTCTCTGTGAGCTACCCCACCGCATTCATTTCCGGCCTCGACCTTGCAGCAACAAGCCAAGCAGTTTTCAAGCTGCCGACCACCTCAGCATCATTTCGACGTCGACAACGCGAGTGCCCCGGTGCCGTCGACGATCATCATGAAGCGCTTTGGTAAGGGACTGGTAAGTGGCTCTACATCCTTCATCTCGCCTCCATCATCGTTGCCGGCTCTCAGCCTTGCCAGATGGCTGGCTGGCGCTGTTGCAACAAACGCGCTGGCGCACCGTGTTGACACGCTCCTTTTCTCGAATAGCTTGCGCGAGGCAAGGACGCTAGCAAGTCCTCCAAGAAGAATAAGGACTCCAAGGATGGCACATCGTCCCCTTCATCTCGAGACTCATCCAACCAGTCTCCCGTTTCGACGCCAACCTCCTCCTCCACCGCGCTCAACGATATCCGCAACAAGCCCCTACCGCTCAACTCAGCACAAGGAGATCACGCAAATGCCAATCAGCCCTCCAACCCAGCCCAGCAGGCCAACAACCCCGATCGTTTCGGACCCGGCGGCCGCGCCTCAAGTCCAAACGGAGGCAATGGCAATGCTCGATTACCCCCTACAGTAGTCATCAGTCCGACCCCCGGCGTACGCAGATGAGTCCCCTGACACCGCTGTACGAAACCATTAACGATTGAATCCAAGTGCTGACCATGTCTTGCAGCATGTTCCTCCCCCAGGCGCTGCCGAGACCATGCCCCACGATTTAGCCCCCCCCAAGGCCGGGCAGAAGTCTCTCATGATTCACCGAGGCATTGATAATCGTGATGCCATTCCCGAGGGTCTACGAACTCCGAAACGACAGCATTCGTCTCGCTTCGATATCTCGGCCCATCGAGAATTGGAGAAACTGCCAGGTTTCCACGAAGTACCCCCCAACCGGAGACAGGAGCTCTTCATGCAGAAGATTGATCAGTGCAACGTCATCTTCGACTTCAATGATGCCAGTGGAGATATGAAGGCCAAGGAAATCAAGCGTCTCGCCCTGCACGAGCTGCTCGATTACGTCGCCAACAACAGGCAAGTCATCACGGAACCCATGTATCCGAGGGTCGTCGACATGTTCGCCAAGAATCTATTCCGACCAATCCCCCCTCCCATCAATCCCCAGGGCGAAGCGTTTGATCCCGAAGAGGACGAACCCGTCTTGGAGGTGGCATGGCCTCACATTCAGGTTGTCTACGAATTCTTCCTCCGCTTCATTGAGAGTCAAGACTTCAACACCAACATTGCCAAGGCATATATAGACCATAGCTTCGTCTTGCAGCTGCTCGACCTCTTTGATTCAGAAGACCCACGAGAGCGCGACTTCCTCAAGACGACCCTCCATCGTATCTACGGAAAGTTCCTCAACCTCCGCTCCTTTATCCGCCGATCGATAAACAACGTCTTCTTCCAGTTCACATACGAAACGGAACGATTTAATGGTATCGCCGAGCTACTGGAGATTCTGGGTTCCATCATCAACGGTTTTGCACTGCCTCTAAAAGAGGAGCACAAGATTTTCCTCACGCGGGTCTTGCTGCCACTGCACAAACCCAAGAGCCTGAGCATGTACCATCCGCAGCTGGCGTACTGTATAGTACAGTTCCTGGAAAAGGATGCATCCCTTACCGAAGATGTGAGTTCCCCTCCCAAAATGTTGATGCCTACGAGAGCATGTTCAGCCATGGAGGCTAAATGCTAGTTGGAGAGTTGGTGTGGACTGACAGAACATTCGTTCCATCAGGTCGTTCTTGGTCTACTCCGTTATTGGCCCAAGGTCAACAGCACCAAAGAGGTCATGTTCTTGAACGAGGTAGAAGACATTTTCGAGGTCATGGACCCTGCAGAGTTTGCAAAGGTCCAAGAGGCTTTATTTCATCAGCTTGCCAAGTCTGTGGCTAGTCCTCACTTCCAGGTCGCAGAGCGGGCGCTCTACTTTTGGAACAATGAATATTTCTGCAACCTCGTCAGCGACAATGTAGAAATTATCCTACCCATCATGTTTGCGCCACTCTACGAGAATTCTAAGGGACACTGGAACAGGACAATCCATGGCATGGTTTACAACGCGATGAAGTTGTTCATGGAGATCAACCCTCAGCTCTTTGACGACTGCTCTCACGACTATACGGAGCAGCAAAATAGTGCTGCGGAACGTGAGGCAATTAGAGAACGCAAGTGGGCTGCATTGGCTGAAAAGGCGGACCAAAGGCGAGCATCAATCGATGCTGCTGACGCTCCCCAGCGACCACAAGTTGGTGCGGTGCTGCCTCGCGTTGACGAAGTCGACCCCGACACTGAGGACAACCAGAAACGATTAGACTCTCTGAAGCTCCAGGATGCATCTGGCAGGCGACCCGCGGGCCATGAACGGGAGACTTCACAAAGCTCGACTCGGAGCAGGTGATTTGTCTGACCAAAAAAAACAAAAAAATTCCTGAGAAAGCAACGTCATTTAGCTTTGTTAGCGCTTTGTGCGGCGTTCTATGCACTGTTTGTTTGACAACCTCCGCATTTTTTATCCGGACAAAGCGTGCGACAATCACCAGTCGTGCAACCTGCCTGCCTCCATCAGCCATCATCTTCAGGGCCATATTACACAAAACCCGTGGACCAAACGTGGCACAAAAGGCTTTGGCTGCATTTCGTTGTCCATTGTTACGGTTCTTATGACGGAAATTTGAAACATGGTTTTAACTTTTTCATTTCACCCTTTTGGTGCTACGTCGTGCATGTACGCCAGCACCGAACTGTCTCTCTCACAAGTACCATATGGCGTGAGGGTCCGAGACCGAGCACCTCTTTTCTGGCCTTTTTTTTTTTTTTTTTTTTTTCTATTCTTTTATGCGCAATTGGATCAGGGAGTGGGAAAGAAACGGAAAAGCATACGAGAATTGCATCGCGCTGCTAAGGTTGGCATTATTCTCGTAGTCGAACTCATAATTTTCTATGTTGTGTCATTTCCGCCGTTTCCTGGCTGTGTTGTCGAGGAGAGAAATTTTGCAAAGCGTGCGAGGCATGCAAGGTGCTCGCTATGTCTCGTCGTTCATGTTGAGGCTCCTTATCTTCTTGCCACCGGGGCCCAAGAAGGGACATTGTGGCTTGTAACCGAGGATGGGGATGGATGGTGCCGTGTGGTTATGAAATGCGGGTGCTCAGAAGCCCTTTTATTGTTGCTGCGTCAGTGTAGACAACGGACGGCGGAAATTTGAATCCGATAGACTTTCCTACTTTCCACATTGGCGTCACGAACAATGCAGATGTATTTTGATTATCTCGAGTGTGGACATTTTCCATTCAGCTTGTCCCTGAAAAGGTATCATAAGCATCATGAATGAGCATATGAGCTACTTGGGGGGAGGACGTTCCCCAACAGACTACCTCCCTCTCCCATATCCGCCGCCACCCCGAAAATATCCCCTGCCACGACCTCTATACCCTCCATTATCATAGCCTTGATGATTGTAATTGTTAAAGTGCTGCTGCGGAGGTGGAGGCGGATGCGCTTGTCCCTGACTCCAAGCACCCATCATCTGAGCTGCGAATGCAGGATGGGGAATCCAGCCCTGCGGAGCAACGTTCATGTTCGGAGGCAGAGGTGGCGGAGGAGGCGGCCATGGTCCTTGATAGCCCGCTGGTGGAGGAGGAATAGGCATGTTCAACGGCATGGCAGATGGCGGCGGCGGAGGAGGATGGTGATGAGCCCGTTGAGAAGCTTGATGGCGAGTTGGAGAGGGAGAGTAGCGGTCACGACTAGGTGATCGACTGGGTGTGTAGCTCCTCGGGCTATGGCTGCGACTCGGACTTCTTGGACTGCGGCTGCGACTTGGGCTGCGAGTCGACGGTGATAAGCGGCGGCGCTTGAGAGATGGCGAAGACGAACTGCGTGGTCGGCCGCGTTCTCGGCCGCGTTCTCGAGAATAGCTTCTGTCTCTGGAGGGAGAGCGTGACGTGGAATACAAGCGTCCTCTGGAAGAATGGGGCCCCTTCTTCTTCTTCTTCTTCTTCTTCTTCTTGCGATCCTTCATGCGTTGGCAGAATCGTCGAGACCACCCGTAGTATGTCTCCCCGCTGAGAACCTCGCCCGTGATTTCATCCAGCACGACCCTCTCCCCCAGCTCGTTGATGTCTACTACGCCGTCCTGCTCAGGCAGGTCCTCCTTCGAAAAGAGCCTCTCCGCATCAGAGAGCAGGGCCTTGACCGCAGCGGCCACAGCCTTGTCTGCCGGACCCGGGACGAGCTGGAGCGGCCTGATCATCTCGGGAAGCATGGGCCTCGTCTCGTTGGGCACGAGGTGAGGCAGCCACGTGGCGGCAGGGAGGTCGTACCACGGGGTGGCCGGGTCGCCGTGCGAAGAGGGCAGCACGTAGGGCGCCTCCCTGGCCAGACGGAGCGAGGCAGCGGGCTGCTCAGGGAGCGGTGCGCCGCCGCCGGCCAGCGCGGCGCCCAGCCTGGCGACGGTGTCGTCGGAGACGTAGTGGCGCTCCTGCCACAGGGCCATCAGGTCCTCGAGCTTGCGCCGGTGCCGCGGCGTGTGCCCGCCGTCGTGCGGGGCGAAGAGCGACGGCAGGAAGGGCTCCCAGGCGGCGCTGAAGGCGCGCTGGGCCTGGAGGTGGTGCAGCGCGTCGTTGGCGATGTAGAGGATGTGCAGGCGGCGGCGGTTGGGGCTCGGGCGCGGCGCGTCGGGCTGGGCGTTGCAGAGGGCCACGAGGTACTTTGCCAGGGCGGACGTGCGGCCGCCTGAGGGGGCGATGTTGTGCACGATGTAGTCTTTGCAGTTCTGGGGGGAGTCCCGGTTAGCTTTTGGGTGCGAGGGGGTTTTCTGCCGCGACGGACCTGGACGTTGGGGCGCGAGCACTGCGTGAGCGTCGTGCTGAGGAGCTGGATGAAGGAGTCGATCGAGGGGCGGCTTGTGGATGTTGGGTCGGCGCGGAAGAGGGATGCCGAGAGGGCCGCTTTGGCGATGGCGAGCTCGGGACTGGCCATTGTGGCCCGGCGTGGGCGGGAGTTTGTTTGGTGATGGTGATGTGGTGGTGATGTGGTGGTGATGTGGTGGTCACGAAGTAGGAGCTCTGGATCTGGAAGCTTCAAACGGATTGCTACTTACGGAGTAAACTGTGGATCATGCGTCAAGTGAGCACGGGGGCCAATCGGGAGGATGCATGCAATTTCGAGGTGGGGCATGGCATGATGTTGGATGGCTGAGCCGGAGCGACCAAGGTCTGGGATTTACGCGCAATGCCGAGTCTCAGGGGATTGTGACGGGAAAAGAGCGAGGCTCACGTTGCGCATGTCTTATTGGACCTGGTTTCAATTGGTCTTGAGCAAAGAGGTTTAGGCCGAGGGTCACACCATGTACAATGTAGATAGATATCGTGGCTTCCATTACCTCGGAGCCGGCTCGGCGGCTGTGATTTGTTTCAGTGCCCAGATGACACACGGGCATGGGCATTAAACCACGACCATCAGCGAGTTAGTTGTGCGACAGCAGGAAAAGAGATTTGAGAGCAGGGCGATTCGGCGTAAAATAGTAGAGATTTCTTTCTGTTGAATAGCAATAGTGATGTACAAGACGTCGTCAGCTCAGCTTCTGGGGCAAACGGCATAACAGCCGAAGAACACCGACGACCGCAGCTACGCGCCATCTCTCGACGCCTAAGAGAACCTGTCGCCTTTCGGACTCTTATACGGCACGGAGCTCTCGAATTTGCCCTTCTCCGCCCTCTGATCCGATTCCGTCACGGCAGCGTGTCTCGTCGCAGCGGGATCTTGGCTCAGTTCCGAACTGGGCGACCCGGCCGTGTCTCTTTCCGCAAGAGCAGTCGCATTTCCTGACGCGGGCTCGAGCCCAGCGTACTCGATGGATCGATTTTCCTGCTTTTTGTTGCGGGCGGCCTCAAGTTTAGCCCGGCGGTCGGCGTTGATTTCTCGCTTGGCGAAGTAGTATGCGCCGCCGCCGGCTGTAGGAAAGTAGTCAGCTCCTCGGAGAATGACGCTTCAAAGATGGGTAGGGATACGCGGGTTTGGGATTTGTTCGTGAGCTTTGATGGGGAGACGAGCGAGCTTACCCACGCACAGAGAGCCCCAGCCGAGCCTGCGGATTGCATGTTAGTTTTCGGGAGGGTGTTCGTGGCATGTTTTTTTGGGAGGCGAACCAGAACGATCGGACCTGGTGCAGGTCAGGACGGGCAAGGACAAATGCTGCTGAGCTTAGGGGTGGAGGTGCGGACTTACGGTGTTCATTGTGGAACGAAACTGCGAGGGAGACGGGAGGGTGTTCTGACGTTCTGACAGCCGGTGGGCAGGTATCTGATCTGGATTTGATGATGATGAAGATGATGATGTAAAGAAAACGTTGAAGTTGAAGGGTCCGAACAGCAAAAGCAGCAGCACGTGGCGGGCAGACAGACTGGACAAGACCCACAGGACCCCACCAGGACACCCACCAGGACACCCACCAGGACACCCACCAGGCACCACGACCTGCAACGACTGCAAACCGCTGCAACCGCTGACTGCCGCTGCTGCCAATGCTGCTGCTCACCATTTGGCGTTTGGCTGGCGTTGCCAGGCACCAATAATAGCAAACGTCACGTCCAACAAAGGCGAATGATTCATTCCGTTGCAACAATCTCAGCCTCAGCTCGTCCTACCCACGAGTCATCAGCTCGATGGTTATCGTTATCCCACCCGCGACCCCCGTACCTGACGGCGACAGAGAAAAGCAAAGTCTATTTCCTAGCTGTTCATGCCCGTGGCTATTGCCATCACTCGCTCTTGTGCCACCCTCGGTTTCATTGAGCCGCATCCGTGATCCGTGGGCATGACTTGGACCCCGTGTATGGACAATGGGCGTTGCTAAAGCCGGTATCTCGCCCGTCACGACCCCGCCGTTGCAGTTCTGTCTTCGCAAAACCATAAAACCATCCTCCTCCCGAAATGGGGCCGCCAGCCAGCGATGGCCCCGATGGCCCCGATGGCTCATCGATTGTGCGTGAATTGTACCTGGACCTTGCACATCATTATTGGAAAGGTCCGTGCTTGCTGACCTTGATATCCCGACAGAAACCCGTATCCTCTCTTCTTGCGCGTTTCGAGAACCTGAATCATGCTACGCCGCCCGCAGCACAACATGCTCCCGCCACACCAATATCGCCTGCTCCAAAGCCTGACAGGCTGCGGAATTTCAAGTCGGCGCACGAGTCTCTTGTTCCAGGCCCAGCTCTCGCCCCATCCGTATCCAAACATGCGAGCTTCGCAGCTAAACCTGTCGCGAAACCACTACAGCTTCGGCCGAGCGAGTCCGCAAGTTCCTCCCGTGATGAGGAGGCACCGCCCACACCGCGTCCATCAGCTCGACCTTCAGCGACCTCGAATTTGAGGCCTGCAGCCTCCACGATGCTTCCTCCGCCATTGCTCAAGGTTCTACCGCCACAGTCACCCCCCAAGGCTCAAGCAACTGTCATGGCGGCGGGAGACCAGTCTCCTTTCCTGGACCCAGCCGCTGCCGGCTCTCAAGAGCTTCCTGGGGCTTCAGCGACACCGCTGAAGCTTCCCAGCCGACCTGTGACCCCGAGCCACGCTCTATCAGCTCCTCGATCGCCGCGCACGAGTTTGTCCAGACCACCATCTCCGCCCCCTCCGAGGCGATCGGGAGAGCTGAAGCGAGATAGCAAGCAACCTCCCCCTCCGCCAGCTCCTCGCTTAGACAGATCTCGAAATATCACGCCAACCTCACCGACACCTGATGCTCTGAAGGCCAGGGAGCCCATTCAAGCCGGCATAACCCATGAGACTTCTCCGTTTAATAGCCCTCCAGGTAGTCCTGAGAAGGAGGTTGCCGACGAGATACCGCCGCAATTGCCTACACGGCCAAGGCCAGGGTCAAGCAGTCAAATTTTGGGTAAATTTAGGCCCGCGTCGATCGGATTTGAACCGCCGCCGGTGCATCACGCACTCGCGGGTCGGAGAAGGGAGCGGGATGCAAGCATCGTCGGGGTCGCGAGACCACCGCTCGTTACACAACGCGCTGTAGACGACCGATCTTTCCATTCATCTAGCCGCTCGACCGGAGACTTACCACTGTATTCTGACAATACTAACCCTTTCCCCATAGCTACTCCTCCACCGAAGCCTCCTCGGCGTGGGCAACGAGATGACGCCAGACACAGCCTTCAGTCGCCCTCGGTCCCCGATTCACGGCCACAGCGGCAATCGACCACACTTCAGTACCCTGCACCACCATCGCGAATTCAAGGGCCCCCGAAGGCAATTGAACGCGCCGCGGACCTAGATTCAGGCGCGACGTCCCTACCCCCATCCTCGGCCAGTCGATTAGATCCACGAAGCAGCTCTCCTGAAGGGCCCCCAGCAAGTTCTGAACCTGTCATCCACGTGCAGACTTTCCCAGACAACTCAAACGTCAATCGGCGACCGCCATACGTCAAGAAGGGCTGTTATGAGGTGCAGACCAAGTACGATCCCAAGATATTTGATGCATGTGGGGGAGTCGTCTGCACGAGCGGACACTTGACGCGAGTGTGGGACATTGTGGATGGCGAGCAGCTTATGAGCCTGTCTCACACCGAGGGGGTCAAAGCCACGTCCATGGCATTCAAGCCTGCAGCAGACCCAGGACATGAGGGTTCTTTTATATGGGTAGGCACGAACATGGGAGAGCTGATGGAGGTTGAGGTAGCGACCCAGCGCATCGGGGAGCTGAGAACCGGCGCGCATGGCAAAGCCGAGATCATGAGCATATACCGTCACTATAATGATCTGTGGTCCTTGGATGAGGGTGGCACTCTCAATGTCTGGCCCGCTGGCAGCGACGGTATTCCCAGTCTCGGCAGCCACCCCTTCACTCAGGCAAGCCGCATACCCAGGGGACATACCTTTTCGTTGGTTGTTGGTGATAGGCTGTGGTATGCGACTGGCAAACTGATTCGCGTCTTCGAGCCTTCAGCAGATGGGAATACACCTTTTCAGGTGCTGGTGCGTCCGCTGTCAGCCGAGGGATGCGGCGATGTGAGTGCCGGCACAACCCTGACATCATCGCCAGACACGGTGTTCTTTGGTCATATGGACGGTAAAGTGAGCGTCTTCTCGACTTTGGACTATTCGTGCCAAAAGATTCTGAGCGTTAGTTCCTGGAAGATCAACGGCCTGGCCGGCGTGGGCAACCATATATGGGCGGCCTACAACACGGGCAAAATATGTGTTTATGACACGACCGAGCAGCCTTGGACGACCAAGAAAGAATGGCAAGCGCATGAACATTCTGTTTTGAAGTTGAAAATGGACGCTTCTGGCGCTTTTCGAATGGACCGATTACAGGTGCTGTCTCTAGGAGCGGATGGCAAAGTCAAAATCTGGGACGGCATGCTGCAGGACACCTGGCTGGAAGACGACCTCAAGTCCAGGGACATAGAGTATTGCGAGTTCGAAGAGATCAAAGCCATGGTCCTCACCTGGAATGCTGGCGCATCGACCCCCCACAGCTTGCGTTATTCGGATGGCGATGCAGACTTTTTCAAGGATCTGCTACAGTCAAGCGGATCACCCGACATCCTGATGTTTGGATTCCAAGAACTGGTTGATCTAGAAGACAAGACGGCCACCGCAAAGAGGCTGTTCAAATCCAAAAAGAAGGAAGGCCCTGACCCGGAACGGATGAGCCATCAGTATCGCGATTGGAGGGACTTTTTGCTCAAATCATTGGACGATTACATGCCCTCAAGCGATTTGTATCATCTTCTCCAGTCATGCCCACTCGTAGGACTGTTTACTTGCGTGTTCGTCAAGGCGAGCTTACGAGACCGCGTCCGAAACCTCAATGCAGCCGAGGTGAAACGAGGAATGGGAGGCCTGCACGGAAACAAAGGAGCGGTAGCCGTCCGATTCAAAGTGGATGATACGTCGCTCTGTTTCATCAATTGCCATTTGGCCGCAGGCCAAACCTCGGCCAACTCGCGACACAATGATATTGCTGCCATTCTGGAGGCCAGCCTGTTCCCAATCGAGCGTGATCAGGACATACGCTTAGACACATTTACTGGTGGAGGGGATGGGTCGATGATTCTTGACCACGAGCTTTGTATCCTGAATGGCGATCTCAACTACCGAATCGATACCATGTCGCGCGATACAGTCGTCAAGGCCGTGAAGCAACAGCAGCTCTCAAAATTACTGGAGCGTGACCAGCTTCTCGTTGCTCGAAGGCGCAACGCTGCTTTCCGTCTGCGTGCGTTTGAAGAACTTCCCATTACCTTCTCACCGACGTACAAGTACGATGTGGGCACGGATACATACGACACTAGTGAGAAACGGCGCAGCCCTGCATGGTGTGATCGAATTCTATACCGTGGGCAAGGCCGAGTGCGACAGCTGGACTACAAGAGACACGAGGTCCGCGTGAGCGATCACCGACCGGTGACGGGAAGTTTTCGATTGTGGGTGAAAAAGGTTGATGCTAGAGGAAGAGCTCAAGCATGGATGGAGAGTCAGCAACGGTTCGAAACTGTTCGGTCACAAGTCATTGCCAATGAAAAGTAAGTTCCTGTCGACGAGAGGGATCCCACATTATATTAGCAAAGAAAGTCCTGCTGATTAGACTTTCTGTCTTTTTTTTCTCCTCTCCCTCCAGATTGGTTTATCTGGTAGATATATGTGGCTTTGACAAGGCAGCAAGCCAGGCGCTTGTCATGGAACGACCTCGGCAAGGGATATACCGAAGTCCCAGCAGAGGCAGAGACGCGTATTAGAGCGGCATACATGGTGTTATCGGAGGGAAATTCATATTTTTAAATCGTACACCGTATCAAGAAAGCGAGGTGTCGTAACAGCATTGGGCATATAAACATATTACACAGCGACAAAGGATGGGAGGCGCCATTCCATCTTGGAATATTTTTTTTTTTTTTCCCCTCGAAACAAAAGAAGAAGAAGAAATCTGTTTTTCCCCTCCCACCTCGCTTACATCTGGAAGCCGAGAAGGACGAGACAGGCCAAGGTAGGGGATCAGGATGGGAAAGTACAGTGTTAGACAGGCTGGAACTGGTGGTGTTGCAATGGGATACTTTGCACACGATGACGAGCTATGTGCAACGAAGTATGTGCAACGAGGGCAATCACGTTGCCTGTGTTTTTGTGCTTGGGGGGATTTTGTTATCAGCTGGTCATGTCCTGCGCTCACTGCCTGCCTGCCTAGGGTGCAGCCAAATCATCAGCGACACTTAGTATGCTGTTGTGACACTTATTTTAGCTGGCTCGCACTGGCTGACTGCAGCCGAGGGACTTTATCGAGACCTCACGATCCGCGGCATTGCACAACCTAGTTTCAGGAATGGTACGCTGTGGTCCTGTTGTCGTTGGCGGTTGTCGAGGCGTAAAGGGCTAGGGTTAGGGTTAGCCTAGTAAGCGGGTTGATCAATGCATGACGTCGAACGGGTGACTCTCACTCAATGAAACAGGCTTTGTAGAAAAATAGATGTTTTAACAAAAAGACGCAAAGAATAAAAGTAGAAGGGTATAAAAAGTAAAGTAAAGTACAGTAAAACCATAGTCCGGCTACTTCCGCCGCAGCCAAGTCAAGTCAAGTCAAGTCAATATGCGCTTCACAACTTCACAACTTCACAACCTCCGTCACATCCATCCCCATCTTCACTTCCCGCCAACAACCACCTCGCGC
>KQ061688.1:178263-194845 GCA_001008035.1 Atkinsonella texensis
TTTTCCCCTCCCCCTCCGGGAAAAAGGCCCTTCCCCCAAAAGGGAGGCAAAGGGAACCCAAAGCCCCGAAAACCGGGCCCCCCCCCCGCCCCCCCCCCCCCCCCCAAAAGGGGATCCTAACCACCCATCAAATCCCTCTCTTTTATAGAAAAAACCCCCGCTGACGGAAAAATGAAGGCTCAACGTCCAAGGACACCCCATCGGCCTCAAGCTGCTCGACCTGCTTCTCTACCGCGAGCCCCCGCGCGCACAGCTCCGCCCCCTCACCATCATCTCCCTCCTGCACTTCATCAAGCAGAACATCTGGCAGCACCTCTTTGGCCGCCAGGCCGACCGGCTGGAGAAGAGCAACAACCCGGACACGCCCGAGGAGTACATGATCATCGACAACGAGCCCCTCGTCAACCGGTACATCAGCGTGCCGCGCGAGATGAGCCAGCTCAACTGCGCGGCCTTTGCCGCCGGCGTCGTCGAGGGCGTGTGCGACGGCGCCGACTTCCCGGCCAAGGTGACGGCCCATACCGTCGGCGAGGGCGACATGTGGCCTGGCAAGACTGTGTTTCTGGTCAAGTTCAGAGCCGAGGTGGTTGAGCGGGAGGCATTTCTGGGCAAGAGCTAAGGGGGGGGGAAGGGTCCAACTTTTTTTTCTCTTTTTATTTCTTTTCTTTGGCCCGTGGGCGGGTCGGAGTTGGGGCGTGGATTTGGGGGACAGCGGCAAAGGATATTTTTGTGTGAAAATATGACTTCTCATTCAAGCTACCGACCGCATTTGCAGAAGCATTTGTGCCAAGGTTTATAAAAATAAAAAAAACCGTTTCATCGAGGCATCCCCCTCGCCTTCGTCCTCCCCATCCGTTGTCCCTCCCCAGGTCCCCTCCTCATCAGCTCCGCCAGCCCGAGATCCTTCCAGGCCGGCTCCCTGACCTTCTGCGTCGCGCGCTGGATCCCGAACGCGGCGTGCTGGTCGGGCACCACGTCGTCCTCGTCCTCCGGGTTGATGGGCTGGTGCTGGACCGCCACGTAGATTTCGTCCAGCGGGAGCTTGTCCTTGCAGAAGTCCTCGAAGAGGTCTGCGTCTGAGGCGCGCTGCATGTGGATCTGGGTGAAGGACGAGTCTTTGTTCTAAGGCTAGTTAGTTTATTGTTGTTGTTGTTTTTTTTTTTTTTTTTTTTTTTTTTTTCGCGGGAGATGAAAGCTGTAGGCTCTATGCTGAGAGAAGAGGTTGATGATTGTGACTATCGTTATTTTGGGTTCAGGGTAAGGGGGCGCCTTTGCGTGACGATGGGAGATGGGCAGGCGGGTATGTACCATGCTGGATGATGGCTCCCGGGCAGGAATCTGATGACGCTTGTTGGGAGACGTTGTTGACGTGAGAATGAAGACGCCTACGCCTGGGTGGGTCGCGCTCGCGCATAGAGCCTTGCTACGTACGATGCGGAGGAGCACAGCACACAGCCAGTCATGCGGTCGCAACACAAAACTCATTTAGCCAACGCACAATCATCACGTATCGGTCCGTTCCCATGACGAGACAAAAAGTCCGTAACGCTGAGGTTCTCAAGAGAAGAAATAAAACGCGCTCAAGTCACCCCAACAATTATCGACTTTGTGCCCTCCGCTCTCGACAACCCCCTTGCAAATAGACGACTCCTCTAGGGAAGGAATTATTATTAATACATGAATCTGATTGAAAGCGAGCCCGAGGAATAGGTAGCTCGCTCACGCCATCTTTTATTTCCTTCATTCTCGGCCTGGTCCCGTAGAATGCATGCTGGCTCACTGGCTCTCGAAGCGCCAGAACTTCCAACCTTCTCGCGCGCCGCCGTCGCCGTGAACTCCTACAAGCTTCTCTACACCTTCTACCCCCTCTGCGTTGAGAAACATCTCCACGTCAATCTCCATGCCGCCTTCGTCGTCCTCGTCCGATCCGTTCTTCAGTACGGCTGGCCAGAGCACGCCGACACCGCCCCCACCAAGAGTAGTCGTATACTTGGCGTAATTTTCCTGCTTTAGTCGCTCCTCTAGCATTGCTAACGTTTCTCTTGGTACGCCAGGTCGTAACAGCGTGATGGAGCAGCCGCCACCGCCGGCACCTGTGAGCTTCGTCCATCCCACACCCTGATGATCAATGAGCTCTCGTATCCTTTCCAACCTGGGATGAGATACGCCAAGCGTTGCCAAAAGCCCGTGGTTAATCGTTATCAACTCGCCAAGCTTCCGTAAGCTGTCCTCGTCTTCCTGGTTGAATTTATCATGGGCAATAAGCTCAGCGGCAGACCCCGCGGCCTTGTCCATGGCGTCAAGAATTGATTCTACCACCTTTGGATTGGCCCTCTTGAGCTTTTCGACCTTGGCAACTTCGCGGAGCGTTGATTTGGGCTTTCTTGTATCAACCAGCAGCAGCGGCAGTTCAGGAAAATGCCATAACGGGCGTACATCTGGCGACTTGGAACTGTCTTTTCTCTGGAAAATGACGGCTTTGCCCTGCGTAGCCACTGTATTATCCACGCCGGACGGATTACCATGAATGCACAGCTCGTAGACAAAAGCCCACCGGTTGATTCGTTCAATCTGCAGTCGAGCCTCCTCCAGCGGCTGATCAGGATGTGGCCCAGACAGCGCCCGCAGCTGAATAAGCAAAGCCGCTGATACACAGACGGCAATTGAGGCACTGCTTCCGAGACCAGCACTAATCGGAATTGTTGATCGCAGGGTGTATAGGCATCCAGGAAAGGAGGGGGAGCCGAGCGACAGGAAGAGGTAAAGGAAGGCGCGTGCAGAGTTTTGGTGGATATGGCGAATGTCTTCGGAACATTCAGGAGACACGACTTGGTCAACATGAGGTTGGAGGGCGGCGAGGAGATCCGGGTCAAGTTTCGTAACGAGGGAGTCATATGACTTCTTCTTAGAGGGCTGCTGGAAGGCGTTCCATGGCAATTCATCAATATTCCAGTTGTGAGTAAAGTTTATGTCGGGGAGTCGCAGTGTGACGGTTCGTTTCGACTTGGAAAGTGTAGTGACGTGAAGATAGGATCGCAACGAGATGGCGGCAGCGATAGCGGCCTGATGAAGCGTGGGAGCGCGTCGTTGTTAGCCATGTCCCATTTATTGCTACATGGGTGATAGATGAAATACTCCTTGGACGACTGGATTCCAGAGCCTATCAAGGTACAAGAAGTCGAAAGTGGAAGTCTGCATGTATCTGACGTACCTTGCCGTGAACAACGGAGTGTTCGCCAAAGACAATTACCTTGCCCGGCGCAGAGACCATGAACGCAGGAGCCATGGGGCTAGACTGCTTGCGGTCGATCTTCAGACCATGGAACAATGGCCCATCGCCGTTGATGGAAGCCATGGCATTGCTTGCGCTGTTGGTATCATTCGTCATACCGTCCAGCATCTTGTCGTCCTCGAAAGGACGGTTCGAATGGCGCGGGTCGACGGCCGAATAAGACCCTCAAAACCAGCGAGCAGAGCGAGAGCAGAGGTGCAAGGGACGGCAGGCTGGGTGTCTGTGGGTGTCTGTGGTTGTTAAGTATACGTCTTTTCGCAGGTGCAGTAGGGAACTTTTGCAGAAGCTCGAGCCGAGCGTTGACGTTGTACAAATTGTCGAGGGTCAAAAGGGTGTCAGGAGACGCGAGTTGCAGCTCAAGTGCGCCAGGGGGGTGCGGGTAGTGTGGGTAGTGTGGGTGGTGGGGTGGTGGGGTAGTGGGGTAGTGGGGCCAACGACTTGCAGGACACTGTGATGCACGAAAAGTGCTTCCTTTGGGGGCCCGATGACAGGATGAATGAAGTCTGATGAATTCACTATGGAATGAGCTAACAAAAGAGACCTGTTGGGGGTTTTATCCCTAAACGACGGACAAAAGCAATGTGACCTCCTTACGTAAGGGCTTTCCTGCTAGTGTGTCCTAAGCTGCGCTTTGGGCATCTCGCTGCCCTGCTCTCAGGAGACAAGGAGCAAGGAGGCGGGGATGCTTGCTTACCTACCTAGATGCCTGATAGATATCGAATTGGATCAATTGGATGGAAGAGAAAGCATCAGGGCGGCAATTGTGGGCAATACCTCAGTATCCTGCACCGTCATCACTCCCACCCACGCTTGCAGCTTGCGGGTAGCGGATACGTCGCATGCGCCAAGATCAGAAGTACCTTGCAGTGCGAGCACGGCAGGTCAACCCAACAATTGGGCCACAAAGCAGCTAGCAGACCAATCAGAGCCAAGGGAAGCGAAAGCTACGTTAGGTACCGAGGCACAGGTGGCGCTGCTGATCTTACGAATTCGCTCCAATCTATTGGGGCGAGTTCTATATCCTATCAAGTACTTACTCAAGGTAGCCCAGCTACTTTATACTCTCAGCAATTGGCGCTAATTTGATTTCTTTACAACTCTCCTATGGAGAAAATCTATAGCTTTCTAGGCTGCAGAAATCCTTTTTTTTTTTTTTTTTTTTTTTTGCTGCTAAGCCTACTAATTTCTAGTGGAGACAACAGAAACTTAGGTACCTCGGTATGCAATTTATGCTATAACCTATCTACTAATTGGGGTTAGCGCCTGTTCTATAACGAGTCATGCGCCTAAATTCGCCCCACCCCGCTATAGCCGAGCCTGGACCATGCCCATCACGGCACTGACAACTCGGTAATATCTTCCCACGACCCAACTCGAACCCTAATTATGTACCTAAGGGGGTATACCAATCATTATTGAAGTGCTCGAGTATCTCGGGCCGCCATGTCCACTCATGCCCCCACAAGGCTGTAAGCTTTACCGCAAATAGATTCGATTTTTTTTGCTTTTGTCCTATGATTCGCTCGCGAGGACGTGACCAGTCCAGCAACCTCCCACATCACATGGTTTAGCCAAGTACAGCTGAATACTTGGAGTGCCACATCTCCGTGTATACACCGTCCTTATTTTCCTCCAGTTTTCCCAGTGGGAATGTAGAACAGAACGACCCTTTTGCCCTTGACGCCGGCCTCGCCAGGGGCCCAGTCCTCCAAGCCCTTGTCCACTCTGTAGAACCCCCTTCGCTCCAGCTGAATGATGTCGTCCTTCTTGAGCTTACCAACACCACCGTCACAGATAGCATCGACCAGGCTAAAGGTATTAGGGTTCAGGAAGTCCTCCACATTGTCGTCTTCCTCAAGTTTGTCCTTGGTGATGAGATAGTCAAAGTCCCACAGCTCAGCTGGTACAGGCTCCAGGCCCTCTGCAGACAGCCAAGTAATCTTCTTGTCAGTCGACTTGAAGTCACCCTTCAGATTGAGCTCCAACGTTATCGTCTTAATGGGATCTTCAGAAGGCAAATCTCGAACGAAAGCGTTACCCCAGCCCATGAGAGTAATCTCCTCGTTTAGTTTGAAGCTCTTGGCGTCCTCCTGGTCAATAAGGATATCGGCGGAGTAAATCACGTCCTTCATACCCACATCTGGGTTCTTGGGGTGCTTCGGACGCTGCTCAACAAGAACACTGGCGGGGACCTCAGCACCGGTCAGTTTGACCTTGACCAAGTTGTCGCTCAATAGAGCAGTGTGGCGGGCGACGACAGGGTCGATCTCCTTCTTGTTTGCTGCCCAGAAGCTGGTCCAATCCATTGTCACAACGTTACGGCTAGGACCCTGCCGGATGATAAAGTCTTGCAAAGCAGCAACAGTCATGCCGCGACGTCGTACGCCGCGGATGGTAGGCATTCTCGGGTCGTCCCAGCCCCATACATTGCCTGAGTCGACGAGTTTGGCGAGCTTACGTTTGGAGAGGAAGGTCTTGATGAAGTTCATTCTGGAAAAGTCCCACATGTGGACTTGACGAAGGCTCAGAGTATCCAGGAACCACTGGTATTGTGGGTTGCGGTCCGTGTACTCGGTAGAACGAAGAGCATGCGTGACCCCTTCGTAGCTGTCAACTACGGGACAAGCAAAGTCATACATGGGATACATGTTCCACTTGCGTCCCGTCCGATGGTGAGAGTTCTCAACGTTGCATCGGTAGATCACAGGATCTCTCATAGCCTTGTTGGGATCATCGGCGGAAATCTTAGCTCGAATGCAATGAACACGACCCTCATCAGAAGCCTTCTTCATCTCTTCAAAGATGCGCAAGTTCTCTTCCGCAGATCGATCGCGACGCTTAGAAGGGATGCCGTCCATTCGCTGGGCACGCATAGTCTCCTGGTCTGTGTCATCTGCGTAAGCCTTGCCCATGGAGATGAGCTTCTTGCACATGTCATAAAGGTAGTCGAAGTAATCAGATGTATAAGTGACTGCATCTGGTTTGATGCCCATTAGAGCGAGATCCTCAACGATAGCATCCTGAAATTCCTCGCTTTCTTTCGCAGGGTTGGTGTCGTCGAGTCGAAGTCGCATCTGACCCTTGTAGGCTACATGTCCAAAATAGTCGCTAAGGAGAGCCGCCTTGGCATGCCCAATATGCAGGTAACCTCTACACAAAAAAAAAGAAAAAAAGGTTAATGCTTCATTCAAGGAATAATAAAGTATTCTCGAATCAAACTCACGAAGGTTCGGGTAGGAATCGTGTTACGACACCCTTCTCGGTGTCTTGGAGAGCGAGGTTGTAGTTGGCCCCGCCCTTGTTAGCGATAGTCTTGCCTTTGCCAGCATCCTCCTGGAGCTCGGGGTGCGTCTGTTCAAGGAACGTGAACCATCTGGTCAGGTTGGGAAGACCATTTCTTCGGATGAACCCAATGGCTACCTTATTGCCCCGAAGTGTCTGCCAAATCTTCCTCTCAAGGTCCCCTAATGCGTACCCCTCCAGATAGGTTCTCAAAGTCAAGTGCTTGTCGAGATGGCGGAGCTGCGGCTCAATGGTGCGAAAGTCTCCAGAGAGATTGTTCGCGAGGGAAACAAGCTCCTCGTGCTTCATTCTGGGTAGGTTCCCTGCTCAGATGTGATATGTCGGCGCAACACAAAAACTAAGAGGAAGACTCAGCCTGTCTCGTTTTTACTTAGTGGGGTGGGCAATGGAGGGGTCAGTGAAGCGTTTGGGCGGTAATATGGCTGCGGGTTATGGAGTACGGCTTAATAACTATCTTATCGATAAGAGATTGGAATACCGAATACCCCAATTTTCTAAATGTTAGCGCCTAATTTACCAGGCAAGTCAGTGGTCAATGAATGAACCTTTTCACGCGTGCCTATGCTCCTGCATCCCCTGGCAAGAAAGTCTCTAGGAGGGCCGTCAATCTTCACCCGCTCGCCAACCATGACGGCAACAGATCGGTGCCTAGCCTCTCTGGCCAGGTTGAGCATCGTGCAGATGTCGCGACCGTCGCCTACGGCAATACCAGGCTTTCTTGTACCGGCAATCGTGCAGCAAACTCGTCAAGCTTCAGTCGTACGGATCAAGAAAGTCAAGGCGAAGCGAGCTTTGCCCAAAGACTTCAAGCGCCCAAACCTTGAAAAGGTTCAATTCCCCCAGTTCTCACTATGCGAGGCCATGCGGTAAGTCATTTGACATTTTCTCTGCAACGTTGGGGTCGGGGTCCCTCAATATCGTGGACTGTGACTAATTGATCGCTTCCAGCATCTTACGAGCTGTCGAAGTCGGTCAACCACCAGCATCCATCAAGTATGAAGTTCATATCAGCCTGAAGACGGCGCGAAACGGTCCTGTTATCAAGAACAGCATCCGCCTTCCTCATCCCATTCAAAGCGACTGGCAGATTGCCGTCATTTGTCCCGAGGGTAGTGACATTGCGACCTCTGCAATAGCCGCAGGAGCCGTCGCCGTCGGTGAAGAGAGCCTGTTCGAGGCCATTCGGAATGAGAAGATCGATTTCGACCGCCTAATCTGCCATGAGTCTAGCGAGAAGGCTCTCAACAAGGCTGGCTTGGGCAAGATTCTGGGACCCAAGGGCTTGATGCCCAGCAAGAGAATGAAAACCGTCGTCAGCGATGTTACAAAGTCGATTCGGGACTCTGCTGGCGCTGTTAATTACCGAGAAAGACAAGGAGTGATCCGCATGGCCATCGGTCAGCTTGGTTACACTCCCGACCAACTCAAGTCAAACATTCAGGCCCTCGTGAAGAAGATCAAATCCGAGTGTAAGGAGATCTCCGAAGAGGTGTCAAAAGAGGTCCATGAGGTGGTTCTGAGCACTACCCGCGGCCCAGCACTGAGTTTGAATGCGAAACTTAACGATACTGAAGGCGGAACAAAGCCTGAGGCTGTGAGCGGTGTCATGTAAAAAAATTTGAGAGATCTCGGTTGATATATACTTCTACAATAGCTGCGTCCTCGCGGCAAACTTTGCCGATTCTCATGAGATTTCAAATGAGAAGGCTGTATCTTAGCAATGGTATCAAATAGAGCTTGTTACAATTCTATTCTCTATTTTTGTGTTCAAGTCATAAGTTGCCCTCCTTTGAGAGCTCTTACGGCTTCTCTTTGAGCATCAAGCATGTGATATATGGCCAAGCATTTCAAGACCCTGTCGTGTCCGTTGACTCCGGCACCTCGCGCTTCCTTGAGAGCATTGCCCAGGTCAAGAAGCAGGGTGTTTCGACACCTCGTCAGCCGTTCTTCCAACTTAACAACGAGCGGATAGTCCTGGTCGAGAGTCTCTTTCAAGCTGATGGCGATGGTATATTGTACTGCTGATTGTCGAAGCTTTGCCGGAGAACTTGCCAGCATTCCTTCGTCTGCAGAGTCGCTGTCATCGTCTCCGCCGCTGTCCGAGTCCCGGCCTTCGCTGCTGCCACGAGGCAGACTTTCCACAGCCAGTCGCTTCTCCAGCCACGTTAGCCTGTCGTCGAGCTCCAGCAACTTCCTCCCCTCCTCGACGTGACGTCTCACTTCGTGGAGCTCATCATTGAGCTGACGCGAATCCTCTCTTCTCTTGGCAACTTTGGCTTTTATTTCCTCTACCGCTCGGCGAAACCCCAGCAGCGCGACCTTGACATCGGCCACCTTTTCATCGCCACCCTTTAACTCGGAGCCCAGCGACAGAAATGCAGTGTAGTTCGAGTTGACGAGCTCGAGGAGCTCTGAACTGATGGTGGCACTTCGGTCGCGAAGGTCAGATCGGAGGTCTTCGAGGGTCTGGTGGCGGTTCGGCAGAGCCGAGAGATAGGCGGCCGGGTCGAAGTCGGGCACGACGAAGTCTGAGCGGGGAAGAGCTGCTGGGAAGGGTAGAGGGGCATCGTCGCCACTGTCTGAGGAGGAGTCGGAAGGCAGATTGTAAAATGGCGATGCGGACGAGACTGCGCGCCGGCCGCCTGGAACTACCGCCGGATGCGCCATTGTGGGAATGGCTGCCCCTCTATGGGGTCCTGGGTGCGGCAGGATGGGAGAGAGGATCAGGTTTGGCAAGGCTTCCCGAGCATTGGACTTTGCACGAAGCCAGATGGTATCGGATGGCAGCCGAGGTGTTTACTTCCGGTCCTCACGTTCTGTGACGGGAGCTGCTTGCGTCTGGTGCTGCTGGGTGCCGTCCTCAATAGTTGCATAGCCCCTTTACTTGCACCACTTCTGTCTGCCCAGCAATTTGCAGACTCGGCCGTATTCTCGCACAACGTGAGAAACACCAATCGGCCGGGTTCACAAAACATTTCTTTGTGCTCAGAAGACTACGGGGTCGAATGGTTCTACGACCGCGGGGAACGTTGCATTTAGTGGCTCCTTGGCTGGCCATGTTATGCGTAGCCTTGAATCGACAAGCTGACCTGCAAACAGGAGTTTGACGCGCCCACTTGCGGTCTTCCATGTTGCGACGCCTTCGAAGATAGAAATCTTTCACTTCTCTAAAATAGACTGGCAAAGGACAAATCATAGTTGTGACTGCCGTGTGACAATGTCTAGTCGGAGCTCATATTGATGGACCAACTTATCTCACACAAAGCATTTCAAAGCATGTGCATGCTTTATTAGCACTTGCTCGTCCAGAATGCATCCATCCAATGTGGAAAAAATCAATTGCGGCGGTGAGGAAGGAAGTTACCGATCCGTAGTCGGCCAACCTGCCATGCCACATGCGATCAATGTACCGTCCCAAACAAATCCTATGCATAATCCAGCGAAAAGGCGAAACCATACTACTGCGCAAGGAGGGGGGGGGACAAGTAGGATTTGCATGTGTTAGCGCGCTGAAGATGGGGAAGCTCCATACGGCTTTATCAATCAAATCTTATCAATCGATCAATGGCCCCCCACCTTTCATCTCCTGTTACCGGACCACCCTCTTCCCCTGTTCAAATAGGGCATCTGCTGCCGGAACACAAAGCACGCGGAAGGCTCATTCTCTTCTTCAAAAAATCTCGTCTCCTTCAAAACCCCGCATCGCGTTCATGGGTTGGCAACACTTCAATATCCTGCCCTCCTGCATCATTCTTCTCAACTCGTACTGAAGATTCGTCAGCCCAGTGCTTGTCGAATTGAGAGGAAGGCCAATCGGAATAGAGATCTTTTCAGCTCACTTACTTATCTTTATCTTTATTTTTATTTTATTTCTATTGGCCTGGGGTTCTGCTCTGCACGTCTCAGTCAGTGCACGAACCTTTTTCAGCGATCGCACAGCCGAGCGGGCGACTGGGAAAACATCGCCATCTCGGCATATGATCTGGTCCCACAAACTGCTTTTTCTGTCATTTTAAATCCTTCGATTTTGCCCATCTTGCAAATCGGCAAATTTCGGCTTGTGCAAAGCTGCAGCAACGCGGGCAGGGACCACCACGCTGTTCCTTATCTGATCCTGCGCAAGTCACGCCACCAGCCCGAATCGGAACTCCGAGCTACCGGTCGGCCCCCAGCGAATCGCACCCACAACTCCCCTTTGCTTTTCTTGTCACCATGCCTTCCGCACCCGCTCATCTCGCCCGCAATCCCCACGACTCGGGCAGCATATCAACTGGCGGCGTAATATCACAGGGCAGCAACAAGAGGCAAATAGGAACTCACAGCACGTCCAGGGCCAACCAGAAATCCGCCAGCCCTGACACGGCTGCTGTTGCGGGGTCTGTCACAATAACCACTGCGTCGGCTGCTGCCCCACCAGCACGCGCACCACTTCCGACAAGACAACCACCCAAGGCAAACACTTCCGTCAAGGCAACTCGTGGCCCTTCATCTCTGCCTCCCCTTTCAGCACCGCCATCAACCGAGACAACAACCATGGCTGCCGCCATCAGCCCTAGTCCTCCTGCCGAGGGCCCTAAACTCTCCATGACGTCGAAGGAATGGGTCATTCCGCCTCGGCCGAAACCAGGACGCAAACCAGCTACGGACACTCCACCAACAAAGAGAAAAGCACAGAACCGCGCGGCACAGCGTGCCTTCCGGGAGAGGAGAGCGGCGCGGGTGGGAGAACTGGAACAGCAACTTGATGAGATTAGGGAAGGCTACCAAAAGGAGGAGAATGAGCTCAAGGACAAAATTCGCAGCCTGGAGCTTGACCTGCAGTCGTTCCGCTCAAGATGTGTGTTGCTGGAAAACATGCTGGACCGGGAGCGCCAGGAGCGCATCCGCGCGGAAACCCAAGCGGAAAGCTTAAGAAGAAATCACGGCGATAACTTCTACCGCTCGCAGAGCATGAGCGGTCCTCCTCGCCACTCCCATAGCCAACCTCACAGCCCGGCACATCATCCAACTAGTCTCAGTCTGTCGGATGGGCATGCTTTTCAACTCTCCCAGACCCGAAACTTTCCTATTACGCAGATTATCACTCCGCCACAGAGCCTTGATATTTGTTCCAACAATCCTGATGCGGACGCCGCAATTACCTGTGGCAATTGCTCACCGAACGGGCCGTGTGCCTGTGCCGAAGAAGTCTTGGCATCGGCATCGGCAGGCTGTGGCAAGTGTGGCTTTGGTGCTCCTTGTCAGTGCTTGGATGAAGTTGTCGGTCAAATACTGTGTCTGAAGAGGCCTGTGTCACCGTCAGCAGCAGACTCGTCAGGCGGCAAGCGGCACAGGTCCAATGTCAATGCCAATGCCAATGCCAACTTTAATTCGATCATGGAGACTGACTTTACTACCATGTTCTCACGGACGACTGTTCTCAATCCTGCCCCTCGGTCTTCGTATGACCAATCCTCGTTCGTGAGTCACATTCCGTCCGGTGGCACTATAGCTTTCAAGGAAAGTTGTGGGTTCTGCAAGGACGGCACGTACTGTGTTTGCGCTGAAGACGCTGCCGGCATGGCCACACCAGCGATGACTCCGACGGAGACGATGCCGCCATCATCACATCAAACCCGAACCCCTCCCCCCTCAGAAGCCGATGTCCAGCCTCCCCCCATGGCCATGGAGATGACAGCTGATGGTGCCGTGAAACTGCCACGTAGAATCGTAGGCAAGAAACCGGCGATGACTGCCTTCTCGTCAACGGACAGCGGCTGTGGCAGTGATGGTCCAGGCACCTGTGCTCAGTGTCGAGCTGATCCCAAGTCTGGCCTTTTCTGTCGATTGATGAACGCCAAGTACAGCCGTGAGCAAGGTTCAGTAGGCGGTTGCTGCGGCGGCAAAGGCGCAGGCGGTGACTGTTGCAAATCGAAGTCGGCCCCAGAGAAGATCACACTCCCCAGTCTCCCTAGCCTTGGTCTCAGCTGCGCCGAGGCGTATCAGACGCTGTCCAGCCATAGGAACTTCTCCAAAGCCGCGGATGATATTTCATCATGGCTGCCAAAACTCAAAACGACCACGCCTGGACCGGGGAGCCGTAGACTCGTTCCGGGTAGGCAGGCGATCGAGGTGGAAGCTGCCAGCATCATGAGCGTGTTGAAGGAGTTTGACGTTCGATTTGGTCGAGAGGCTTAGGTGGGCGAGGGATGGATGATTTGATGATTTACGTGATACAGGGAGCATTGTATGCCGGCCCGTTTTGTCCTTGTTGAATGTATATATGGGTTGTGCAACGGGGATTGGACTGCCGAAGTAAGTGGCGGTGTTTTGTGCATTTTTCAATTTTTTTTTTTTTTTTATCATGGGCGTATCATCCATCACAGGTGTCGTGGGATACACAACAAAAATGTATTATGTGCATTATTTTGAAGTCTGAACTCGGTCATCCTAAGCACGATGACCTACTCGCTTATACGAGAATTCATCGTCAGAGCTTCGGGATACCACCATTGTCTTGTCTTCGCGTGGTTATGTTCTAGTCTGTTATGCGGCAAATGCGTAACCCCCCCTTTCAGAAACGCGGAGGCTACACTGCATAACGAACAAAAGGTCTCCGAATGCCGTCACGTCTCTGAACATGATTCCTTTGAATAGGGAAAAACTTGGCATGTGTTGTTATTGTGCTACTGTAAGGTTGCTCGCCAGACCTACGGATGCTGAAGATGGTTACCCTGTAGTAGAACTGTTGGGCATGGCCATTTGATATATCATTTCCTGCTGTTCCTGCCCGGCATGATAGAAGGTGGGTTTATTGAATTTGCGTGGGAGGGCCTGCTTCTTGGCTAGATTTGCCTCAAGTTCTGGCCTGGAAATTCTGGGCGTGCGTCGCTTCGGCGAGAGATATGTGTGGCAGCTTGATACCGGCCGAATACATTGTCGCTTAACAAAATGGGCATGCATTTATGCATATAATCTATTAATTAGCCCATATGGTTGGTTGTTCCGTCATGGAAAACCCCCAACCAGAACAATTCTCCCACGTGCGAAGTCGGTCTGGAAGGCTCGAATTCTCAAATGATACACGGCGTTATTGCTTGTCAAATGCACGTTTTAACCAAAATTGGGTCTTGATTAGTTGAACAACAAGATGCGGAGGGATGGAGAGTTTCTGCGGAGAGTCAGTCAGAAGGAAAGGCCGACGACGTTTGGCGGTTGTCCTGTTTTTGGCCCCCTCCCCCCCCCCCCCCCCCTTCTCTTTTCCCTCAGGCAAAAGCAAGTATTTCGTATGCAGACCGTTCGTTTCATGGTCAATGAGCTGGTGTTTGTAACTCGTGACGGGCCAGCGTGAGCGGCATGACCTGATGGATTTGCTGACGAAAAGCTGCTCTGGTGATGAGGAGGATGGGCTGGCAGCTTCCCGGGCAAGTTGGCGCGTGATTGGGTCGTGAGATGAGTTGGCATACATGTATGTCTAGTGCGTGCGTGCGGTTGCTGCATGGCGTGGACGAAGCGGATTGGGTGACGGCGATTGGGCCGTTTCGTGGATGGCAGGGATTGGACGGGACGGGGGATGAAGTGGTAGTGATGGTGGAGAGATGGGATGGCGGAAGATGAGTTATGGGCAGGGCGCGGAATGAATGGGATGGGATGGGACGGGATGAATGGGCGGATGCGGATGTGGATGTGGATGCTGTTGATTGATGTGGGACGTTGTGAGTGGGGAATGGCATAGAAACTTGCCGGAGAGAAGGAATCGATGAGGATGTACATAATTTTAGATTCGGTGACTCATTCGTCAGCGTGCCGACTCTGAACCCTCAGCGAGGATGGACCTGGCACAAGGTGCGGCCGATCAGCGAACCTGTGTCGTTGTCTTTGCATATGGTTGGACAGTGAGTGGGCTCGGAATGGGCTCGGAAAAGGACTTGGTGCGACCGGGACCTCGAACGGGCCCAAGGTACTGCACGGAGTTGCTCTGTACGCGCAAATCACTTTCATTGCCGAATAGAGTACATCGATTCGCCACGTACTGCCTAGGTGGGTACCTTCTGTGCCTTACCCAAAGAGGCAATACATGCCCAGGAATTTAAAGTCTACCAGGTGCTAGGTACCTAGGTACCTAATCTTCAGATGTTCCATATTACTCAAGTGCCTAATGCAGCATGCAGTGCCAGCTCACACCGTTGACGCTCTACGAAGCTACGAAGCTACGAAGCTACGAAGCCGGGCCCGTGGCACCTGGCCCGCTTCGTAGGAGCTTCCTGCGTCGCGGGCGGGATGCTGCGTTTGAATCTCGCCAAGTATCTGCGGACTCGTCTCAGACGGTGGGAAGAGCTCGGGGGAGACGATGGCGCGGGGCATTTTGTTTGCTGGCAGACTTCGCGGGTGCTCTGGAACTGTCGTATGTATTTGAATCTTCTCTATTCGGCCTTGTTTCCTCTTCTTTCTGCAATACCGGCTGGACAACACCCATCCCTCCTCCGTCTTGCCTCACTCGACCTCACTCGACTCAGCCTATAGGCTTACACGACTTACACGCTCGCCGGGATGACCACTTGCCCAGATGGGTTGACCATGTGGCCCACCATGTATGGAGCATTGCAATATGCTGCTAATTAATACCTGGTAGTGAATTACATATGTACTGTATCTATCTATCTGTACGTACATGACAACGCTGGCTGGTTCCGGCATCTTGGCAGGACATGATGCATGTGTATGAGGCGCCACGCACACAGCAAACAGCTGGCTCCCGGGGGCGGTCGAGACACAGAGGGCATCAATTCCGGAAATCCAAAAGAATAGGCTGCCCTGTTTGAGACCGGCGCCAAGGCGTGTAGCCATTCCCGTTGCCTGGCTGACACCCACTTGTCTGCCAATGGCTTGCTTGCCAAGTATCACGACCCGTCGGTCAAGAATCGACCGAGCCATCGCGAAGAATTTCGGCCTGATTTATCCGCTTGGAACAATTCCACGGCCGCTGGAAATCAGATCCCTGCTCGGTGAGACCTTCTTTCACTATCCGGTCTGGGTATCATTATTAATCATCCTAGTCCCGGGTCCCAGCTATGTACGGAGCAACGTATGCATGTGCTGTGTGCTGCGCTGGCCACTTTCTCCGCGTCGCGGCACCACCACGTAGGAAGTTGCTTGCACACACACACACACACACACACACACACATGCATGCATGAGCCAGCAGTGCCAGCGCCAGCGTCAGCGCTGATGCCAAGGCTCGAAGCTCATTAACCGAGTTATCGGGAGTCTTTAATTGCTGGTCAGTTTTTACGTGATGCCTGCGCTGATATGTCATATACGAGTATTGTTTTATGTAAAGAGCCAACTATGTAACTACATAACTATGAAGCGTGGTGTATGGATGGATGGATGGATGGATGGGTACGATCAGATAGCCTCTCCTCGGTAGGTTGGGGAAGGAATTGTAACACAGGAGTTGATGAGTAAATAAAAACGAAGTGTGCTAAACGGAAGAAACGATACGTCGACTGTGAACGTCACTCCGTAACTGCTGACCCAAGCACCCGACTGAGCAATGGACCAGGCTCGACGTTGTCAGCGTCTAAATGAAAAGCTTCCTTGCCATTCATGCCATTCATGCTGGCTCAACTTCCACCCCACGCCCTCCCGACCTTTAGTGATTATACAGCATACCTCCCTAGGGTACAGTAGTCCATGCATGATTTGGATTGCCTCTGTTCGTCTCTGCGCGGGAGTTCAGGTCCCACCAAAGACGTAGACGTAGACGTAGACGCAGACGTCGACATGGCATGCCATGCCAGTTCTGCTCCCCCAAGATATCACTGACTCCCATGTCAATGAATGACACGGCAAAGCGCCAGAAGCAAACGACCTGCACCTGCCTGCACCTGCATCCTGTTGGTGTCTTCTCTTCACGCCCTTCTCGCCGCTCTCTCTTATGCATCGCATCGCCGCCAAGTCTCGTCGTTCTGGCTTGCTTTCTTGGCCTCCTTCTCTTTTCTTTGC
>KQ061688.1:195486-272585 GCA_001008035.1 Atkinsonella texensis
CCCCCCCCCCCCCCCCCCCATCCACCACCGATTGCCATCCGCCGTCTTCTCCTTAGTTGAGTGCTCGGTGACTGTCTGCTGCTGGGTGGCAGTCTCTCCTTTCTTTTCTTTTCCCGTCTTCTCTTCTCTATCCTACCCCCGTTGTCTCTCCATGTCCCTCTCTCCTCCACCGGAGTCGCATGGTGCTAATAGCGTCGTGCCTGCCTGCCTGCCTGCCTGCCTCTTCACACTGCCGGTCGGTCGCTCCTCCCCTCAACAAACTCCCTGGTCAGATCCAAGACTCCACTTGCCATCGTATCGATCAATCAATCACCCCTCGCTCTCTTGTCACCTCCGCCGCAATATTACTCTGTAATTTGTATTTCTTGTCTCCGGAAACACAACCTCATGCTCGGGTCTGATTCTATAGGTACCGTCTCTTTGGGACTTCCCTTCGCGACTCTTGCGCACTGGCCGTTGAGCAGTTTCTTCTAGAAGCTGCTTCTCGCGCTACTGCACTACGCCCGTCTCCCGCCAATTGCATGCCATCACCATGATCTCCATGCAACGATCGCTTTCCTCGCCAGTTCGCACCTGTTCTCCTACAAGTATGTCGAGCTGCCCCTTCTTTATATGATCTAAGGAGTAAAATTTCTTTCTCCTCCCCCTCCTACCCCTTCCCCCGAAACATCTTCTTCTTTCTTCTTTCCTTTGTTCTTTCGGCCCTTGCCTGCCGTCTTGCTCCTGTCCTGTTGCTGATCCGTATAACTTTCTAAACTGCCAGCTGTGTCGCCGACAGCCACTCGTCCCTCAAGATTTCCTAGCCCTTCCGCGCAACGCGAAAACCGCAAGGAGATCCCCCATTCGGTCCGGTACCGTTCAAGGAGTCCTTCACATCCCACAGAAACCTCACAGTATCAAATTCCCTATCGCCAAAATGATGGAGGAAATCGAAGGAGCTATCAAAGGACCCAATCTAGCACGGCTAGTTCGAGAAAACCGCTTGTGGCACAACCGGATGTTCCCATTCAACCAAGCGAACGACGTGATACCAAGACTCAGACTGCTTCAAGTTCCTCACTATCTGGTGATACGAACGCTCGGCAACCTCGTGCGCAACCACTCTTGCCGGACTTGACACAATTCACAAATCCACACATTACCAAAGATGACGAAAGCATTACACTGCAGGAGCTGGCTCATGTTGTGCGCCTTTCAAAGTACCAGGAGCGCAAGCGCGCCAACACAAGGATTCGCCTACAAAGGAGCCTCGTTTCCACGGCCTTGAGCGCCCGCCTGACCAGGTGCGGAGACATTGCCCACCGGAATCTCGTTGACAGTTTTCGGAAAGACGACAAGGACGGCTTTTCCATGCTCTACAACGCCATACAAGATGTACGAAAAAGCTGTGACGAGCTACGACGATATGCTTTGCTGGAGCCTGACATGGAACCCGTCTCTTCGCCCGCCTTGGGTTCGTCAGAAAGCCTGGACACATCTACAACCTCTACTGTTTCTGCTGCTAGCCCTCTCCGATCCATAACTCCGTTTCTGCATGACATTTCTGCATCAGCCCGTGAAACCTTTCTTGATTTCTTGTCTGAGCTACGAACCAATCCCGACTACCTGGCAACTCGGATATGCGCACTATCCAGTTCTGAGCTGAATGCTTTCCTAAGCTTTCACAAAGGCATGGAGCCGGTGGAATCCGTGTTGCCATTTCATGGAAGGTCGGCGAGTCGACAACATGGTAGCTCTTCTAACCGAAGTAGTGCAGGGCCCGACATTGAGCGTCTTCTTTCGTTCCAGCGACATGATCCACTCTCTATATTGATCCATTCTTGCTTCGCCAACCCAGCTGGTCCCGACAGCACTGAGGACCGTCGACGAACGGAAATCTGGGCCACTGTTTTGGCAAGGCTTATCCAGCAGCCAAAGTCAAGCAGCGAGCATTTCCTTATATCCGTTTTGAATATCTGGACAGCCATGCGCGACTGGTCTGGGAAGTCCAATATGGAGTGGTACCTTATGAAGATCCTGGAAGACGGAGCGTTCATACTGGACCGTGCCGAGGACCAACACGGAACTAGATTCAACCTTTCCAATTGGAATTCTTCCGATGAAGCTGCTGCTCGGGAGTTCTACGACAACGCTGTCCAGGGACTTTTTGAACTGGTCGACGATGAGGATGCCACTGGGATCCCGGAGGGTCTGTTGGAACTCGGCAATGCTATCCTGAATAAGCTCGACAACAAATATGTGGAAAACACATCCCGCTGGCTAGTCTGGAGATGTCTCTTCTTCGTCTTTCTGTTGGGCGTGATTGTTCACCCTGAATCATATGGCATGTTGGCTGAGTACCATATCACACCTTACGCCCGAGAAAAGATCTTGAAGAAAGTCGCAATGAAAGCCCACGAATATGTCTCCAGCATGTGGAGTGGCAAACCATCTGCAACCTGCGTGCCGGTGGAAGTACCCCCTCAAATCAAGGGACATGTGGAGAGCATCCTGGCCAGATTCCAGGGTGCGCGGTCTAAGGTTTCTACGGCAAAGCTGTTCCCGGCAAGATCCCTTACATCTTTGAGAGAAACCGTCGAGGTTCATCCATATCTGGTGCTGAGCCCTTCAGACTTGGTCACCTTGGTCAATGCCTTGTTTCCAGAACGCCGCCCCATGTCGTCGAGGTCAAATACCCTCCGGTCCGGCTCGGCTTCTGTTTCAGGACTGTCTGCTATCTCGCAGCAGGTACCTGTCTCGGGCAACCTCAAAGCTAACAATTTTGAGACAGCTTCAATAATTAGCACCAGCTTTTCGTCGGTCATCAGTGATGGAACTACTGCGGCTCGAGAAAGCTCCCAGGATGATCAATTCAACGGCATGTGTCAAAGATACTCTCCACCATCGGGCGATCCTGAAATTCAGAGAAAGCTTAACCAGTATGATGACGATGGCTATCGTTTGCGACTTGCTGTCCATGAACTTAATCAAAGTCTTGGCCCGGAGGCTACTCGAGGGCTCTGCCACCCTTGCGCCGAACGATGGATTGTACTCTTCCTCTCTGCTGATGGAAAGAAGCTGTCTACCACAATGACATATGACCCGGACTATGAATTTGACGAAGACGATAACTCATCTAGTACAGATACTGATGAAAATGATGGCGGTCAAGGCCTTGAGCTTGATAAGGACTACCACCAGTTACGCGATGCCATCTTGAGACTTGTTGAAGAATACGAAATCCCTCGTTTCGAAAATGCAGGCGTAATTGCACCTCAGCTAACAAATCGAGCATCCAGGCTGCGGAGATACAGATCGAAGAACAAGATCATTACACCAGAAAAATCAATGTCAAGCCGCAACCCGTACAGGGCTCATGCGAGCACCCGGAAAGCCGGACACGGCACGGAACTTGGAGCTTCGAATGGAGCTTTCGCTAACATAGATCGCGACGACGATCCGGAGTCGGTTCTCATTCAGATGCTGAGAGCAGCTTCTTCTCAGTCCAGGGCTCAAGCCGACTTTGTCTCAGCTCATGTCTATTGGAAGACACTGAAGCACCTTAGTGCCTTGGAAAGTCCTTCACTGCGAGAGAATGGGTTCGCAGTACTGATCAACATATTCTCCCGAGGCCCACGGGACTCCCTACTGCGATCTGCAGCAGCCATCGAGGAATACGACGCATGGCTGGTGTGGCTGAAGCAAAGCCAAGAACGTCACGAGGGTTTTATTGACCGCATGATGAGGCGAGTCAGGGCAATGCGAGATAAGATGTGGTTTGTAACTGATGTTCGCAACTCTAAAGAATATGGCCACAGCCGCGATATTTGCCAAGCTCTAAAGACTATGGGCATGCCTCGACGCTGGAACTCACTGCTGCGCTCACGGACGAATGTTGGACGTGTCCCTGGTGGCCCAGGCTACTTATACCGCGCCGAGTCTCAAATTATTGACCTCTTGGCCGCCCCAGAGGAGCAAGGGGGTCCAAATAAATTGAGCGATGACCAAGCTGAGATGACATCTCTGTGGCTCCAACAGTATGGCATTGAAAACTTCTGTCAAGGGGAGGAGAGAATCCACAGGTTCTGCTACGAGGTAGACAAGTGTATATCCAAACTTGTGGGTGAGACACTCCGAGACGCGCCTGTGTTGTGGTCTAGTGAACTTTACAAACGTGAGAAGATCGTGTACGATCGCATGAGGGCGCGGGACAAGGAGCAATCCTGGACCACTGGTGATGATGCTGCGAGCATCATGAGCGACGGCGAGAGGCGGATGGGTCCCACTGCGGCGCGGTCAGGTTGGTCGGGCCGCGACTCCCGAAATATGAGCAATAGTAGTCCTACTCAGCATTTGGACGCGTCTCGAGTCAACTTCACTAGGCCTACAGCCTCTCTATCTGATGTGGTGGAGAACCAGGATTACTTTGAGAAAGCTTCCCCAATTCATATGCTGGACTCGACGAGTACATATTGGACGCCCTTTCAGCCAGCCATGTCCCCGGGATCTGGCCCTTCAAGGGCTTACTCTCCTACTACAAGCTCGACAAACCTCTCTACGACATTCTCTGGCCCGACTCACAATGCGCCACTGCCTTCGAGCTCGAGCGTGTCGACTGGGCGACCTGGCACATCAGCATCCTCAAACGAGACAGTGTTTCTACAGCGGGCTGAAGACGAAAAGACGCGATTCCTTACTGATTTGAGGCAGACATTAACGAGCCTACTATTGTCCGATCTCGGCAGCCAAGTTTTGGGACGCGGCTCCGAGACTGACTCTTGGTTCGAGGGTCTTGGACAGGAATGTATAGATCGCAGAGATGCCCTTGATCGTCGCGCACGACGACGTTCGGTGAAGAAGGATAAGGAAGTCAGCAGTCGAAGCTCTACTAGGCCAAGAGTTATCGAGAAGAAGAAGAGTTGCCGTAACCTACGAGGTGCAGGAGAGGTCACGTCTGAACGACTATCGGAGGCTTCACACGGCGGCCTGGGCGAAGATGCAGATATCCAACATGGCAGTGGAGGCACAGCTCAAATAAACTCCGCAGCAAGTACAAAAGAGACTGCCATGGATTTTCCATTTAGGAAGGCGTACGGACGACTTTTGAACATGCTGAGCGTCAACCCCAGCCCGTTTGCGAAACTGAACGCTCTCAACGAACTGGAGAATCTCATCATCGCCTCGCTCATGTGGAATGGTTCCAAGAAGCTCAGGACCAACCACTCAGATGCAGGTTCTAGCACAGTAGATGATCGCGGATCGAACATGCGGCAGACGCCACTTGACGGGACTATCGACAACGTGAGAGAACGGCGTTCCCAAGCTCTTCAATCTGTGGTTCAGTCGAGTGGGCACACACCTCAACCACGGCAGCCCAATTCGGAAACAAGGTCAATCATCTCTAATGGCGCTTCAAGCACTGATATCATAACTGGCGAATTGCAGCGACTTTTCCGAGATGCTGGCATCCGGCCCAAGTCGCTTTTCCGTGATCTTCAGTTCATTGCTGCATTCGTTCCGTCTGCAATTCTCGACAAACCGGAACGTGGTAAAGCTTTCTGGAACGCAGGTCTCGCAGCTCTCAAACTCAAATCCGAGGTGTGCTTGACCATGGTGGAGATGGCTGATGAGATTATCGCTGCACACACTCGCTCTCGCAAGTCTGCTGGGGAGAGCAACTCAGTCCCCGAGGCGAAACCGTCTTTGACAGGAACACCACCACCTCCTTCAACCACGTATAAGTTGGACGATGTTGGCAGAATGTGGGCCATCACAGCCAAGGAAGGATACCCAACGGCGCAGAGAGAGCTTGCACTGTTCTACTTGTCCAACCCTGAATCCGTTGAGAGGACCACTCTTCCGCTGTCAAAACCCCGAGAGGTCTTCAAGCAGTCGGTTATGGAGAGATATGGGCGGAGTGAGCGGGCTCGTGGGAATATGGGAGCAGTCGCGCCTGCTGGTCTAGCCAACGCTGGGATAAATACCCGAGCACTGGCACCCGGCGGTGTTGCGGGAGCAGCTGGGTCAACGACAGGAGGTAAAGATGGCGATGTCCGGAATGATGTGGGTCTCATGTGTGTTGCTGTTCACTGGATGGAGGCTGCAGAGCATGGAGGTGATGAGCTGGCAATGAGCTTCTTGCGTCAAAACGAATTCATGGGGTTGGCGTAGGCGAAGCACGGTTAAAGGCGTTTGGTCTGGATTATGTGCCCACCTGCTATACTTTGGGTCTCAAAGACGCTTGGATTAAGGCATTTTGCGAACAAAACCTTTGTCGCTTTATTTATGAATTTCTCCTGGTTTGGTTGCACCGTTTTACGCATCACAGCCTGCTCGAGGGTATAGGCGAAGCGGTCATATATCTCGAGCCACAATTGCATGATGCTCTTTTCGCGGCATCATGAAAACATCATAGATTGTAGGAAAGGGGGCCTGGTTACGGTATTTTGGAAGCATTATAGACGGCGTCTGATCATCTCTGCTCTTGAAATGATACTGTTGGCTTTAAGGGAGGAGGATATATATATCATGATGCGTTGCAGTGGGAGTGGGACACAGAATCCGCAATCCGTTTTCGCATACTCAAGTGGATGACGCGATTTTCTTTGGAGACAAACTGTTCTGCCACGTTCGCTGCTGACAGGATGGCAAGTCAGCAGCTTATCTTAATTGCAATGGGCGTGCCAAGGTTTTGCCTGCTTTTGTACCTGTTCTGCTTATCCATTGGCGTATATTTCGCGCACAAAGCATCACAGGACATGGTGTACCGATATGGCTAAATACTATACCACTGCCTGTGCTTAGGCAAAGCTGCGTCCTGTCATCGTCTGGATAATTGATACCAATCTTTGCCTGCTGGCATCAGCAACATCTCTGACTGGTCATTTGGCAGGAATATCTGCTTATGATTGCTACTTTTTTCCTTTTCTTGGGGTTGCACTGCGGATCTCAGCTTTGCTTGCGACGTGACTTTTGTTGATTGGTGCATACCTAAGGCAGGTACCCAGAGCAGCTATGTACCTATGTACCTATGTACCTAATGTACCGGTTGCAAGTGCCTCAGGCCCCAACTGCGGCGCCCTGCTGCCTGCGCCTAGTACATACAGTCACGCCAAGCCAAGCCAACTTGTTTGTTTGTTATCGAGTATTGAGCGCAGACGGCAACCATGCATATATATCATGGCTAAAATGCCGGACACAAGCCCGTCGTCGAAGCTTCCACCTTGCCGGCATTCGATGATCACACGAGAAGCACAATGGTACCCGTGCCGCCCATACACGCGACAGCCCTGCCGGGCACATGTCCCATCAAGAAGATCCCGTTAGAGGTCCTGCTGCGCATCAGCTACCACCTGCCCACTCCCGATCTGTGCCGTCTGCGCTTGACCTGCCGCTCTGTCGAGCAAGCTCTGTACACGACCTTTGTCAACGAGTTCTTCACCAAGAAGCAGTTCATGATCACGCAGGACAGCCTGCAGGCGCTGATAGACGTGTCGAGGAGCCGACTGAGCCACCACTTGCGCTTCGTCCACCTCGGCTTGGATCGTTTTCCGGAGGGCCTCCAGCGGCCGCTGCCGGATGACGAGAAGGAAGGCAGGTTCAGGGAGCGCTATGCCAACAACTTCACGCTGTGGAATGCGGGACACCACCGGGACATGCTGGCCGCCGCGTTCCGCAACCTTGCCAACCTGGAGGATGTCGTTATCAGGGACTTTAATTCCCGACGGCGGTCGAGGGATGGACCGGACGCCGAGTGGCACAGCTACGGCCTCACCACCGTCTTCAACGAGACGGGCGTGATTATGAATCAGGGCATGACGGGGGGCTGGAACTCTGGGTTTCCCTACCAGTACTGCAGCCAGGTCTTCGCCGCCGTCTTGGCCGCGCTCGGGTCGGCCGACGCGAGGCCCAAGGGCATCGAGATCATGTCCAGGAACAACAACCACCTGCGCGACTTTGCTTTCAATATTCCCGACTTCATGCAGCCTTCTGTGATGCCCATTCTTGAACGTCTCGAGAAGCTGCATTTGTCCGTCGACCTGGCGTGGCGATGCCACAACGTTGGCTGGTCCACCACGACTGTTTCGCGATCAGCGCCAGACCTTTTTATTCGGACCTTTCTCTCCTACACCACCAATCTCAGAGATCTTCGCATCAATGAACAACGCAGCAACAACGCTGGCTTGTCCGACTTTCTCGACTGGATCATAGGGGACTCTGGTTCTCCATATCAAACGAGCTGGAGTACCAGCACGAGCAGCAACGCTGACGCTGACGGCAAAAAACGACAAGATGCCCCAGTCCTTTCAATGCCATATTTAGAAAAGCTCAGCCTCGGCTTCATGAACATTGAGCCATCACGCCTCCTCAAGCTCGTCTCCAAATTTGCTCCATCCCTCAAGTCTCTTGAACTCTGGAAACTCTGCCTGATTCGAAGTCTCCCACCTGGCACACCATCTACGCCTGCGCCCCGAAAGAATTTCTGGGCCTCATTTCTAAAGAAAATCACCGAAATCCCGGGCCTCGAACTCAAGCACTTTAAAGCCGGCATGCTCCAGCAGCACTGGATCGAAAAGCCTGTCCCCGCTCAAGTCTCCTTCAGAGGATACGAGCCTGTTCGCGAGTACATTGGCCCCGACTGGAAACACTTCATAGCCGAAATCAAGGCTGTTCTCGAAGTTCAATGGCCGATAGAGTATCACTACAGTGATAGTGAAGTAGAGGGTAAGCACTTCCCATACACTAACTACATCAGAAAAGCGGACATGGCTCCCCAACCCCGCTCCCACTTCAAAACCATGTTCATATCCATACGTACTGATGCCCAAGTTTTGGAATGAAGCAACAGATGACAGCATGCTAGATGGTGAAGAGAACGCTGCCGAAGACGACGGATGAGTGAACAGTCGAAGCTAATACGTCGCAACAGGACTGGACTTGGAATGGGTTGGCGATATGGAAGGGGATGACGATTTTGAAGGGGATGAAGATATTGAAGACGATGATTTCGAACCGTGGAATACGTAGGATAGGTCGTGTTGTTGAGGATGAATTGAGAATATCTGGATGATATTGTGGGACACGCTGAGAATTTGTGTCTTTTGTACCTGCTTATGATAGAGGCTGGTGATTGCTGTAGCATTCATTGGCCGAGGCGTACAGTAGGGAGTATGGAGTGTGGAGTTTGTGGTTTGTGGCGGAATCAAGCATGATTTTGTGGGTGCTGAGCGTTCACGTGATGTCGTGGGATGTTCGTGTGAACGCTGGAGCCTTGTAAAACGCGCAAGCGTGCTTTTGTTGCGTCATGGCCAGCTACCTTGTCACAACTTAATTACAGTCGATTGGTGCGTGTGGAGACTCGGCCGCTGGTGCCTGGAGTTTCTGCCGTGAAAAGCGACCTGCCGCGATCCGCTGATTGGCCCTGACTTCCCGATGGAGCGAGAAGCGGCTGACATCTCCTTAGGCAGCCAAGGGACTTCGGGACGCCGGGAGGAGCCCCGGTGGGCACTGCAGCCTAGCGGCCGTGGACATGGTTGTCGTGAGTACATCGTTCACGGTATCTGCTGCCTGCCTGCTGAGCGTGACAGCTGTCCCACGCTCCGTTGCCAGCTGCTAACAACAACCGGCATAAAACGGGCTCGGGCGTCCTTTCTTCTCTTCTTCTCTTGTCCATCGGTCATTCTTCATTCTTCATTCTTCATTCAGCCGTGTTCTCTCCCAATTGGATCCCGCCGTGACTTGGCGTTTTGCATCAATTTTTGAACACACGACATTTGTTGCACGGTATATAGGGGGATCTAAACGAACATCTATAGTGTGTCCTGTCCACCGTCTCAATTTTTACAACAACATTCTTTGCTCCACGCGAACCAACCATGCCTGCGGCAACCCGCGGCCGAGCGGCCGCTTCATCTGCAGCGGCACCCACCACTTCCGCTGCCAAACCCCTGAGCGACTTTCGTCTGGTTGTCAGCGGCAAGTTCCCCGGGTACTCCCATAAGGAAATGCACAGTCTTGTCACATCCCTGGGTGCGTCCGTGACCGCATCAGTGAGCGGACGCAACACCCACCTTGTCTGTGACGAGAAGGACTATCTTAGGAATGCACCCAAAGTTGCAGATGCAAAAGGGGCTGGCGTTGCGATAGTGAAGCTTGATTGGCTGGACGAAGTGGTGAAGTTGAAGACAAAGGTTGATCCGGACAAGTACCTGTGGTCCGTTGGTGATGATGAGCAACAACAGCAGGAGGAGCAGGGGGAGGGCGATGAGGATGTGACAAATCAGTCGGCTGCCAGCGGTAAGGGCGCGGCAAATGGAAAAGGCAAAAAGCGAACAATTTCTGTGGCCGATCCGGGGGGCAGCAACGGAATCGATACTGACGCTGGGGATGCTGAGCCCCAGGCCAAAAAGGCCAAGGCGAAGGCTACAAAACATGAGCCAGGAGACGAGGAGGGAAAGGCGGAAACGGCCAGTGGAACGCACGAAGCCGAGGACGAAGAAACGATCGAGAAGAAGCTCCAGGAACTGAGCAGCAAGGGACAGATCTCGAAGAGAAGAGACATTATTATCCCTCTGGACGAGCATTGTCCTCTGCAAGCATATTCTGTCTACGTTGAGCCTCAAAGCGGCATGATTTATGATGCGTCCCTTAATCAATCGAGCACTTCGAACAATCACAACAAATTCTACAGGCTACAGGTAAATACGGGAATTTTGAAGATATCCCAAGAGGAGACAGCACAACTGATATTTTCTTCCAGATCCTGGTCAACGGCTCCAGCTACAGAACGTGGACTCGATGGGGCCGTGTCGGCGAAATGGGACAGCATGCCATTCTCGGAGTCGGCTCTCTCGACAATGCCATGAAGCACTTTGAGAAGAAGTTCAAGGACAAAACTGGACTGGCGTGGGAGAACCGCGCGCAGGATCCCAAGCCGAAGAAGTACGCTTTCGTGGAACGCAGCTACGATGACTCTGATGATGAGGACGACGCAGGCGACGACGACAAGGACGTGAAAAAGGATGAAGAGGACTACAAGCCGCCCGAGTGTACGCTTGCCCAGCCGGTCCGTCGAGTGATGGAGCTTATTTTCAACCAGCATTTCTTCAACGTGACCATGACTTCGCTCAACTACGATGCCAACAAGCTGCCGCTGGGCAAGCTCAGCAAGGCTACCATCCTTCGCGGCTTCCAGCAGCTCAAGGACCTCGCAGCTCTCATGGACGACGCGACGCTCGCCTCGAGCCAGTGGAATATGAGCATCGCCGCCGCCACAGAACACCTCTCCAACACGTACTACTCGCTCATCCCGCACGCGTTCGGCCGCAACAGGCCGCCCATCATCACCACCGAGGCCCATCTGAAAAAGGAGATTGAGCTGCTCGAAAGCCTATCGGACATGAAGGACGCCTCGAACATCATGAAGATGGACCGATCACAGGCAAAGACGGTCCACCCCCTGGACAGCCAATACCTCGGCCTCGGAATGGACGAAATGACTCCCCTCGACCACACAAGTTCCGAGTTTGAGCTCCTCAAGAACTACCTCAACGGGTCAAAGGGGTCAACGCATGCTATAAACTACAAGGTCCACAACATCTTCCGCATCCGACGCGGCGGCGAGTTCGAGCGATTCGACAATTCCGTTTACACCAGTATTCCTTCCGACAGGCGCCTCTTGTGGCACGGTTCCCGCTGCACCAACTTCGGCGGCATTCTCAGCCAGGGCCTACGCATTGCGCCCCCCGAGGCCCCTGTGTCTGGGTACATGTTCGGCAAGGGCATCTACCTGGCAGACATGTCCACCAAGTCCGCCAACTACTGCTGCTCGTACATCTCCAACGACCAGGCCCTCCTTCTCCTCTGCGAAGCCGAGCTCGGCGACCCGGTACAGAAACTGACTGACGCATCCTACAATGCCGGCGAGGATGCCAAGACCAACGGCATGTACAGCACCTTTGGCATGGGCAGCACCGGGCCCAGCAAATGGATGGATGCCAGCGAGGTCCACCACTCGCTTAGCGGTATAAAGATGGTGAGTATGCTCTCCTTTTCCCCCCTGCTCTTGTAATGAAATACACTGTTGCTCATGTGCCCTGCTAATCATCACTCCCTCTCTTTTCAGCCCGATGCGAAAACACCACCTGGGCCGACGAAAGTGAACGGCGCCCATCTTCAATACAATGAGTACATCTGCTACGATGTCGCGCAAGTCAAACTCCGCTATTTATTTCACGTGGAAATGTGAAACTAAGATTCCTGATATGGCCGGAGCTCAAATAACGTCAGAAAACACTATTCAACCCTACCTCCTACCTCCTACCCCCTCCAGATGGCGCAAAGCGTAGGCGTGGAGGCAGCGGTGCCGATAGTTATCGACAAAGGGGAAAGGGGGCTCGCCGAGAGCTGCCACCACCCTTGCGCAGGAGAAGGAGCCACTGACTGCAGTGCAGAACCGGGTCGCGACTGCCGCTCCGGAGTGTTAGGATCGAGTGCCGGATTACGACCGAGAAGGGCAACCGAGCGTTTCTAACCACTCGCACTACTTCCACACGTCAAGCAGCGCTGCAGCCAGCTAGGACAGCTGGCGCGGCGGCGCACCCACGGTGTATGATAAGAGGCCGACCCGGCACCGTTAGGGAGGCCGGGCAGGAGCTTAGAAGGAGGCACTTAGGTTTTTCCCTTCCTAGGTGATAAAGTAGTAGATGTCCTAGCCTAGCCTAGTGTATTTAACAATAATTCCTGACATGGCCAACGACTGAAGGTACGATGTCACCATGGCAGGGCTTGATTGACGTGCGTTTGTCAAAGTGGTGCTGCTTCGCAGAGTGATGGGCAATGGTGTGGAAGGCGTACCTTACGGGCTCTTGCTGAGGTTAGTTGCTTTTTTTGTCGCAATCGCCATGCTTTGCGGGGAGTGATAGATCAGCAGAGCCTTTTGTGTGTGTGTCGGAGTTGGCGCAGTGCGGGAGGAAATCTGTTGCGATATGGGACTAATGCACGAACTTGTCACGACTCGGTCAAGAGTAGGCTTCTTTTGAGATTATCATTATAGTGAAACCTGGAGCGCATGCAGTCTCATGATGCCCCCGCTCTACAAGACATTACGTGCCACAGAAGGGGGGAGCGGTTCATACACCGACGCTGTTATTCAGAAAGTCCGGCCATTGCGAATCACTGCTCCAGTGCCAGGGGGACAGTTCGACGCCCATGGCGTGAGCCAGCCCGTTATCTTGACCGAAGCCATCCAGAGCGCCTTCATACGCGCTGTTCAGCTCGCTTGATGCCGCTTCCGGCTTGTTGCCCGCAGCGCTAGTCACGTCCATCTGCTCCATCGTGCCTTGGCTCTCAGCACCCGCAACAGGGAACGCTGCCGCCAAGGGAGAAAATTGAGACGCTGCGCTCCAGGGGTTGGAAGAGGTTGGTGCTTGGGCGGGTAGTGATGTTTGCAACGAGGACGCCGTGCCTGGGGTTGCCATGAAGGTCTCGTGGGGGTTGGGCTCGATTCGCGACGGAGGAGCTTCAACGGTAGTGATAGCGACCGGCTCTTCGGTGATTTCGATGTTGCGCAGACCGGGATGTCGAGAGGGCGCATCCGTCCCCGCGGCGTGACTCGCGTCCATGGCCGTGTCTTGGGGGGACGATACGTCTGAGCCAAAGCCTTGGCTTATCAATCGCTCCAGATCGCTTCGGATTGCACCGGCAGCAGGTCCCATGCAGCACTGTTCGATGGCCTGCAGACAAACCTTGGCCTTTTCAGTGACGGCTTCGATGGCCAAGCCGAATTTCTCCCCTCCGCCCTGAAGTGCGTACTTGAGCATGCGGGCACACTGATACGCACATAACGCGAGATCCAGATCGGCAACCGGCTTGGCGCCGAGTTTCTGCATGGATGCAAAGATGTTGGCCATTGCCAGCGAATGATCCACGCACTGACGTTGACAATGTGTGAGGAAGGTTGGGTCAAGACGTTGCAGAACCGCCTCGGGCAATGCCTCACGGAAGCCGGCCATCGTCATGCGGTATAAATCACAGTGGCATTGGTGCCACCACACGTGGATCATAATGAAGACACATATACGTGGGGAGTAGGCTCGAAGTCGGAGAGAGCTTTCTGAAAACTGAAAAGACGCAGGCAACCGGCTGGCAAAGTCATCCAACTGCTTATGCAGTGCCAAAACTGGCTTTTGCAGGCTTGGGGTATCCGTGATTGTTCGGCTGATGAGAACGTCTTTTGTAAACTCAATGATCTTCTGTCTTAGGTGAAGGATGCGGATGTGAAGGGCCAGGCTTCCAACGTCTTCCGAATGCTGGACTTCTGGACCATTGCACTCGGGATCGAGCATCTCAGCCGGTTGAGGTAGATCGAATTCGAAATTTCTTTCGTTGCAGGGCAAGCTGACGAAGATTCTATCAGCACGCCATAATGCAAAGTCGCGGTAGCCTGCAGCGATTCCGGTGTCAATGCAATACAGGGACCACATCAGTCGCCGACGAGACTCTTGAGCGAGAAAACATAGATTGGGACTATTGTGGTTGAGACGAAGTGCAGCCGCAAATCGCGAAGCCATGCTGAGAAGCATGAATGCACTGGGGTATCGGTTAGAGAGAATTCTGTGTTTCATCATAAAAACGAGAGATTGGACTTTGAACGTTGAAGGTCGTGAATAATCGGCGAAAACTAAGCTTTCGGCGCGGTCGATGCATCGATCACCGTACTCGCGTACGCCATGACCCATCTCAGTCAAGCAGGAGGTGATGCCGATAAGAGCCAGAAGTAAAGCCTCGTCGACTTTGCCGGCGTTGTATTGCTCCATGAGCGATGCACGGTGCAAGAACGAATACATGGGTATATGGTGAACATGCCGAAAAAACTGATCAAAGGTACGGCCCATTATAGAATCAAAGGATTCATCCAAATCAGAACTGTTATCTGTTAGATGTAAAAAAAAAAAAAAAAAACCATATTTCCAAATTTCCATGAGGGTATGTCAGCTTACACGTCGTTGTTGTAGGTACTGGGCGTGTTTGCTATGTCTGTCAAAGGAGTGTCACTTCCATCGGCCCTGTCATCATCATGACCTCTCTGGCGTTGTCGATTATCCCCATCGTGGCTGCGAGGACTCTGAGTCTCAGGAGCTCTCCTTTTGTTGCCTGGTGGTTCTTTGACACGCTTGCCCGGACGGTAGACACATTCGATTCCTTGCGTTCGACACCTATCACAAGCAGGCATATGGCCGGAGCACCGTGCTTTGCGACTGTGGCAACTCAAGCATGCCTGCTTGACCCTCCGACGCGGCAAAGCCATGGACCAGTTCTCGACGTCCACGTCATCGTAAGAGCAGGGAAATCCAAGTCTATGGCAATTAGAACAGACAGGCCGATCTCCGTTGCAACGGACTTTCCGAAACCGGCAAGTGGAACAGGTCGATGATGACTTCTTTGGGCGTTGGCCAGGTGAGTAATTCCCTTGGGACTTTGATCTCGAGTGAGACGTTCGGTTCTGGCTCGAGATGGAGTGAGGTTGAGGCTGAGTTTCATGGGCATTGGTTGATCCTGTTCCTAGAACTGTCGTGCTACCCGGCGACATATCCATGACCGGCGAGCAAAGCGAGTCCATGCATAAGGCACTTTGCACCAGCGACGACCCGAAGTAGTTAGTATTCAGGTTTCCAGGTATGCAATCTTTTGTGGATGATCGCACGGCGAGATTCCGAGATGGCACGCTAAAAGTTAACCCTCTCTATTGTCAAGTTGAGTTAGGTGCGTGGTCGGAGTGAATGAAATCATGGGCGGAAAGTAAAGGGTGTTTGTCGTAGAGAATGAATGGTGCAGATGGGATTCTCATGAGCAGTAAATAACGTTGGCCTTCTGCGGCTGCACAACGGCCAAGTACAGCCAAGTACGGCGGATGAGTGGTGGCAAATGCGATTCGGAACCAAGATGTACAAGGCAGCTTCCTGTGACAATTATAGCGTGTAGAAAACGGGGATTTTTTTATGCGGAAAATACGACGAGATGGAGTGATAGATGTTGTCGCAGGCAATAGATGAGATGGCAGCCAAGGGAGGCGAGAGATAGAGCATCTGAGTGAGAGAGTGACTGACTGAGTCTTCTTAGCTGAGATTAACTGAGTGAGTGGCTTTATTAGGGTGCAAGGCCTAGTCGCCGGTCTGTCGCTCGTGGAGGTGCGGGTCGTATGTATTACGTACGGGTCAGATAGGCAACTAGTGCTCGTTTGTGGGGCGCGCCTGCCCATCGTTGGCGAATTCCTGCACTCTAAGTTCCGCTGGCTGCAGGAGCGACTTACCGGCGTGTGCGTCAGCAACAAGCTGCATGGGCGGCGGGCACGAGCGTTCCTGCCTTGCCTTGGCGGTGTCGATATTCTTATGCCACGCCGACGACCCGAGGCAGACCGATTGCAAGGGTAGAACCATTAATTGAAAAATTTGTCACCAAAAATCATTCTAAGCCAACCAAATACGCAGTTTTTCTATTCTACCAGACACCCGACCAGCGTCGCGTGCCTCCTGCATTGGAGTTTTTGCCTGACCGGTACTTGATCAACCTGTTGTGTAACTGCTTCTGTCCTTGATTAGGCTCCTCGCACGACAGGAATCGATGCGAGGGAAGACGCACAGAGTCGAAGAAACCATCGACCAAGTCCATTCATGTGCCCAGCTGCGTCGGCCTATCTCTGCCATGTCCGGTCGTAGCGGACTTTGGTTGTGATTGTATATTCTTGTGGGCTAGACGTGTTCAGCCGTGAGACAAGATGGCGTCTACTTACTAAAGGTAAATCGAGCATGCGACACATTCTGCTCAATGACAGCAATTGGTGCGTGACCAAGCACGGATAAAGGACAAAAGGTTAGACACGAAGCTAAGCCCGAGTTTTGTGAGGTTTGTGACATTACTTGCTACTTTGCTGATGGAATTTGAAGGACGCCACTTTTATCAGTCGAGTTCACCGCGCTCTTTGCCCGCCCAATAACCTGCTTCCGCAGCTAATCCAAAAATGACCGACCACACAAGCAATGTTACCTGTGAGGGTTTGACCGAACCCCTCCGATAGAGCATCGGTGGCCTGCTCGCCGAGAACCCTGACGACCGAGATACCATTGAATTGGCGCCATGGCCTCGAAATGTGTCCCCTCTCATTTTTTTTGTCAATATGCTTTAAAGATCATTCATCGGCAAATTTGCGACATGTGAAGGGAATCCAACAGTTGATTATAACTACAACAACTTGTCCAATCGCACAGTGACCGAGAATACCGTGGCCGAGCGGGTATAAGCGAGAATCGCCTGTAACGTCAAGTGTAATATGTACTTATTTTGCGATGTCGTCGCCGGATTCTATGTGCATACCAAAGCGTCTCTTTGATTGACAGTAATTCCTGCCGCTCGCCACCCTCTTCAGCGACTCATGGCGAATGGGCAGCCAACGGGGATTGCCTTCTGGACCTTGTCTTCCCACTCATTCAGATCATCCTTGCTGAAGACCCTTTTCTTATCTCGACCGACCTCCTCGAAGTGATAACCTTCGGGGCCGTATTTGGCACCATCTTTACCCCCTGGCACGATCCCGCCCAGCGCCCATGTGAGCCATGCTTGCGGGCCCCATCTACTACTGAATGTTGGTTTCACATAGTATGGATGGATTAGATACACGTTGTGATAGTAGCGGCCTGTTTTCGGGTCCGGATCAGAGAAGTCTTTGAATCGTGAAAAGCGCGGAAGAGAAAGGTGGCGTAAAATAAACCGTCGAATACTAAGGATGGAGTTGATGGTGAACTTGACAGTGGATGAAGGAGTAGGATAGCTATGAGTTTGGTAGTTATGCTCAGTTAGCTGAACGCAAAGCATGTTGGCAATGGAGAGGATGGACGCTGAATTACTTACATCATGGCAGCTCGGAGACGCTCGTCCATGATAACACCAACCGCCTGAGCCGCAAACGCCCGGGCACACTTTGGGACGTGGAACATGAGCAATCGCACAAGCTCATCCGCAGTCTGCTTATTTGTGGCGGCTGGGACCATGAACTCCAACTCATACTGCTGCGCCCACTCGGTGACGTCCTCTACGAACTCGAGTCCATCCTTCCACGAATCTCGCTTCAACAGGCCGGTGTACTTGATGCCCATTGTATCGCCAATGGACTTCCAGAAGGTGCCCTGAGCACATATCTCCATATCCGTCAGTTGCCGCCATTCGTATTTGTTGATGAAAGCAATTGGCTCTGTAACAAAGACGCTCAGAGTATACAAAAGATCCTCGTTGGAAATCTTGCCAGCCTTGATGTACGGGCTGTGCAGTGAGTTCATGCGGGCAATAGCCTGACGCGTGCGCTGCTCGTCGGGCCTGTGCAAAACGAATTCACCGATGAGAACGGTTGTGTCTTCGTAACGCTTGCTTGAGGTTTCGGGTTGGCTGAACATGCGAGTGGCAACTAGCAAGTTGGAAATGGTTGGTATTCCATATGTCTGGTCTGAAATTCAGTACAGTCCCGGGCATGGTTTCCGGGTACAGGTGGACGCTGAGGTTGGGCGACGCCGAGGGAGGGTGGGTGATATTAACCTTGAACAACGCAAACTGTAAAGCTTTGGTCCACATCAATGGGAACTCCAGCTGCGCCAAGTCGGCGATGATAGCCTGGGCCTGTACGGTAGTCATCTTGGACAGGGACTCTCGGTCTGTGAAACCTCGTGTCTTTGACGCGGTTGTGATTCTACGGAAGCGGAGAGAAGAACAGATGGTGGAATATAGGACGGCTAAAGAGATGAGGAGACGCCATGAGGGTTGGGAAGACACGGCGTGGCTCCAAAGATGGCCCGGTTTCAGTTTCGGAGCCATGTTGCTGTAGTTGAAGGCCATTGGAGGAGTTGTCGGAAGTGCTTGCCACATGTAATAAGATATATTGAACGGAAAGTAGAATATAGAAGAGGGTCCAGCCAGAGCAGAGGAAAGGAGTTGAACAGAGTCTTTGGACTATGTTTTTTTCGGGGAATGAAAACAGAAACAGAAACAGAAACAGAAATAGAAACAGGACAGAACAAATTAAACCCCCGACGGCTGCAGCTGTGCATACATACATACATATATACACACACATACTATGGACGTGATCGACGGCCAGAAGCCACAAACAGACGATGCTGAGTGGCTGGAATTGGAGCCGAGGTGATTCGGGAACACACCCCCTATTCCAGCTCGGGATTGAAATGCGAGGAAGGAGGGGTCTGGGTCATAATTGGCTGGAGGGCATGGGGTAAGGGGAGTTGGACTGTTGATTGCCTGAACCCCCCGCAGACGTTCGCAACCATCTCCTCCTTCTCCACCTCCTTTTCCTGACGTTGATCCGATTGCCTGCTTTGTACGGAGTAGGAAGCGCGCCTTTTGACGTTGTCTCGTCTGCTTGAAACTAAGACTATCAGAGACTACCACAGACTACCACAGACTACCAGTCCCTGTTTCTCCCGCTGGCCGCCCTTTCTTCTCTTGGCTCCTCGGAATAAGGATGAAGCGCTCCTCAAGGGCCAGCAGAGCCTGCCTGTGGTGCCAGAACCGGAAGGTCAGATGCGATGGGGCCATTACTGGGCCTCCATGTACCCGATGCAAGCAACACGGGGAAGTGTGCAGGTTTACTGAGAGACGGCGTCGCCGGTGAGTCAGATGAGTCAGATGGAGAGGGGGGGACGGGGGGGACGGGGGACGGACGGATGGTCTGTTGTTGGTTTGCAGTTCCAGTTCCAGTCCCAGTTGCAGTTGCAGCTCCGTATGAAGTATGAGGCGGGCTTGGCTAATCTTTTGTGTGTGTGTATGTGCGTTACACATGCGTTCGTTACACAGGTACTCAGCTTTGTTAATTGACCAACTGGGAGCAGTCTCGAGTGCCTCTGCCGGCCAACTTGTCGACGGTGCAACTCTCCCGCTGCACTTGGCGTCCGGCGCCTTGCCCTCCTTGACCTCCTTGACTGATCATGTACACTATTCCAAGTTGCATTTCCTGGAGTTGCAGGCGTTGCCTGCTCTCCGCGGCAGCGACGTCACGCACCTGTCTGACCAAGGGTGCTTGAGCATACCGAGTCCAGACCAGATGCACGAGTTCATCACACAGTACTTTATACATGTCCATCCGTCCGCCATTATGATTGACGAGGCTGCTTTCTGGAAGACATATACCAGCAAGCAGGATGAAGATGTCGTCAAGATACCCTTGGTCTTGTTTCAGGCCCTGCTGTTTGCGGCTGCCCCTTACGTGAGCAAAAACACCTTGCTCAGATGCGGGTTTGCCGACAGACGCACCGCGTTGAACGCGCTTTACAATCGAGCGAGGGTAAGCCTACCAAAACTAACTCATCACATCCTACAACCCAATTTGCCATTTTGTATCGTATCGTCTTTGGTCATGTCATTGACCGGTGGCAGCTCCTGTACGACCTCAAAACTGAAAGCCGACCACGGTATCTAGCCCAGACTGCGTTCTTATTAACCTTCTTCACAACAGCTGCCGAGCCACATGCTGCCAATCGATGGCTAGCGCGTGCTGTACAAACCGTCATTGTCGCCGATAACTCAGGTGATTCTACTAGCAGTAAGCCGGGAAAGAATACCGAAATGTCGCCATGGAAAAAGCGACTATGGTGGTCCATCATCATCCGTGATAGGAGCATTAATCTTGGACTTCGACGACAGCCGCAGATCACGCGAAAAGAGCTGAGTCTGGCCGCTCCGGCAATCCAGGAATCAGAGCTAATGGAGGAGATCCGCGAATCTCGCGTCTATGACCTGTCAACTAAGCGGGCTCAGATACGCATCTTTCAGGAGCAGTGTCAATTGGCTGTCTTACTAACAGACATGGTGGTCATGAGATTTTTTTCAAACAACTATGGCGAGTTCTCCTTTGCAGAGAAGGACCTCTCGTCACGATTTCAAATGATCAATTCGACAAAGAAGGCTCTTGCACAATGGATGGCATCGTCTCGACTTCCTTCGATTCTAGAGGACCAGCCTCACTCTGCAGTTGAGCATATGATCCAGACAACTTTCATGTATTACCAGTGAGTCGTGCTCACCAAGGAAAGACTTTGACTCTGTCTCACTCACTCACTCACTCTCTGTTTAGCACGGCCTGCATAGACCTGGCACATTACGAATCCATGCTAATGGTCAAGAACCCCTCGTTTGCTGGTTCTGTGTACAACGGCAAAGTTGCGGACACGGGACACATACTTCGCAGGTCCATGGTGGAGTTAACCGGGATAATGGAGTATTTCAGTCGAGAAAGAGAATCTCCAAGTCTCACGATTTCCATGTATGTTCTTTGGAAAGTGTCCTTATCTCAAAATCGTGTACTTGATTTTTAAATTTTTTTTTTTTCCAGGCTGGCGTACTTGCAAATGCCCATGATTATAGGGGCGATCGACCTCAAAATGGCTCCATCGCGGGCCGAGCTGGAAACGCGGAGACAGCGCATGGAGGCTATGGCAAAGCTCCACAATGCTTGTGGGCAAACTTTCGAGATTGCGGACAGTATGGGGTCGAAGACGAACCACCTCCTTCGCTTGGCGTACGACTTCACACGAAGCCTTTTCCTCCGCAGTGATGTGAAGCCACCAATGAAAGAAGCGTCGACGAGTCAGCTGCAGATCAGACCTACTCGTTCGAGTACCTGGGCTGATGCTTTCTTGAAATATCCACATGCCTACCTCATCATAACCGCGTCAGTGGATTATTATCTCTCGGCTGGAAAGTTGCCTACGACAGGTTGTCTGCCAGAGTTCCCACAGAAATGCGTACTGCCGATCGGACTTAGCATCGTATACGAACTTGAGCCGCCTTGGTCGGCGGCGGGGCTGCTGAATGACGGTCGTTTGGAGGCAACACCTAAGCGACTAGCTTCTGCGTCGGTGGTACAGGACTTGGGTTCACAGCAACCGTCGCAGTCGTCTTTACTGGTGCGGCGTGATGCTCCAGCCCCGGCAATGGGTGATTTTACTCACGGACTACCTGTTTTGCCAAAGCAGCGGGCCGACATGCCGCCAAACATACAAAACAATTTGCAAGTCACTGTTGCGGAGAAGCCAAAAATCAACCTCAATTATCTTCGTCTGGATGATGTATTAGAAAACTCACCTGCTACGAGCAATGCGGGCAACGCCACTTCCCAGAATCGGCGAATCTTTTACAACAACAAACCACTGGGGCCCTAAACCACGAGGACCTGTGGTCTCTTCTGGGCGCGGCCCAAGTGTGATGCAATATGGAATTGAAGTCAGTGGAAAACTTGCGAGAAGACAGGGCGTATTGTGATGTACGGGGCCTGCCCGCGGTTCTGTGTAGGATTTTTGTTAACACTTGTCAATATAAGAAACACCAGGGAAAAGCATATCTTTGGTTTTTTTTTTTTTTTTTTTTTTTTTTTTTGCTTGCCCAGAATGCAACACAATGTAACTATCTCAATGTGAGTTCACGAGCGCTCAGATTTGTTCAGCAGGGAACAAAAGGTTGGCAAGTGACGTAATTTATAAGCTCGCCCTCAAGAATGAGACCAGAAGTGTATGTGGGCGGATGGACCAGCAGCGTGGGCTGGCTACGTGTAGGCGAAGACGGATTCTTCGTTGTATACAAGGTAGAGACAACCGTCACCAAGCGACACTCGACTCTGTACGCAGTTGCCCAGAGGGCAGCGGAGCTGATGTTGACGGATTGCGAATGAAAGGCTCGACAAGCTGTAGTTTTGCGCCTTGAGCTTGCGTGAATGGAACGATTTCTGCTCTGGTCTGGGCTAGTGAATCAAGTAGAAACACAACGGGCTATGGCTGGTCAAATTCCATATCGGGACATCCCGGTGTTGAAAAATAAGAATCAGGTTCTTCTTGCTGCTCTGTGACGGCGGAAGTGCCGTCCTACTGGGGTGCTCTGTTAAGACAGCATCAACAATTTCCTGGCTAGATTTAGTTTCAGGACTAGGATACACACTGAGCTGGACGCTATCAGGACACAAGTCCAACTTCCACGTGAGTTACTTTGAATCCTGTCTCACAATCACCCCGTTTTGCAAGGAGGATATCAACATGGGAAGCATTCTGTGGGATATCCCTAGGCGATTCGTGCAGCAACGAGACAATAGATTGGACAAGTCCGATCTGCATCCTAGCGCAAGAGACTATTCCATGTTTCTTCTGCTCGCATTTCCTGCAGGAAAGCATAGAGCTGAGGCTAGACATTGCCAAACACGCCGTCCGTATACAGCCATCAAAACCGTCAGCCACGACGCACCTAGTGACGAATCGTCGTCCAATTCCACGCCTCCTCGCCGCCATGATCTCCGATGGAACTCCCACTCGCCACAGCCATAGCTCGCTTGGAATCGGAAACCTGACAGATAATGACGCTCTCCATCTGTGGTGCCTCGGCCATGGTGCGTCTCGCCCACCGCCATTTGCTCCCCATGGCGCCCGTAACGTCATCGACACCCGTGACCACGTCATCCTCGTCCACCCCCCCCTCGGCGCTACACAGCAACTCCCGTATCAGCGTCGCGTCCGCATGTCTCTTGGGGTCCCTCGTGTATATGCCCGCCACGTCGGTGACGAAGACGCAGCGATGCACGCCCCCCAGCTCCGAGGCCAGCGTGTGCATCAGCGCGTCGCCGGAGAGAATGGTCGCGCCCCGTGTCCGGTCAAAGACGGCATCGCCGGAGAGCAAAGGGATGAAGCCTTGCGACAGGACATGCCGCACGCGGGCGACCAGTGCGCGGCGCGATGCGTGCGTCAACTCGCTCCGGTCCGTCTCGACGGTGTCGTAGGCCGACACGGACAAAACGGGCAGTTGGCCACGGTCCTGCAGGCGCTGCAGGACGTGGCGATGCAGGTCTAGCACGCGCTGGCGCGTGACTGCCATGCCGTACTTGACGGCATCCTGAGTGGTTGGCGTTGCTTGTGCCCAGCCGGCCTTGACGTTGTGCCTTTTCGCAGGCGGGTGGCCGAAGCTGCCAGCCCCGTGTATCAAAACCAGGGTCTTGCCATTGGGGAGGAAGTACGTCTTGTAGGCCTGCGCGATGCCATCTGACAGGTTGTCCAGGTTTGGTGACAGCGTGTCTGCTGCCGACTTGTCCGTGATGGCGGCACCACCGAGTTTCACGATGACGGTGCTCATTGGGACGGTGCACGGGTCTACATCTGGAGATTGAGGGGGCTGCTTTTGCGGTCAAGGGGAAAGAAAGCAGGCGTCGCTGAGCGGATGCGGATGCGGACGAGGATGCGGACGAGGATGGGTACTAGGCAGGTCAGAATGCAGCATGGAGAAGAGAAAACAGACTTCTTGTTTGCTTTGTGCGCTGCGTCTCCACACGTGATGATGGATGGATGGCCTTGTGCAACGTTGTCGCTTTGTGAATTCGCCTTGCCACCTTGATGCTTGCCTGTTCGGACTGAAGGGACGGGCGATTTAGCACATGGTTGCCAGGAAGATGTTTAATATTCAATTTGACTCGCCTTGAAAAACTCTCGGGCGTTCATGGACAATCCCAGGCAGATCTTGATAGCTTGCTTCCTCCAACATTGCCTGCCTTCAAAGCGCCATGGTTCGCCTGTCGCGATTGCCACCCCGATGACGCACGAAGTCAAGCAAAGTAGACATCATGGACTCAGACGGGCGTGTTTCACAAACCGTCACCCTGTGATTAGACGATGGTCAGACGAAGCAAAAGCAAAGCAATCATGGCCTACAGTCCATGAGATTGCTACGCAACCCATCGTGGCAAGTAATATTTGACATTCTCATAGACCAAAAATGTCACCCACGTCGCCGGCATGACCCTCACCACACCAGGCACCAAGCCCCTGTAGAAGCAAACAACACCTTCTTCTTTCCAAATCTGCGCAACCACACCGCCAATGCCTCGACCAAACCGCTCGTCAGCCCTATAACTCTGCATCCTGCTCCTCAAAACCTGGTACGGGTACGTCACGGCGCCAGCCACGAGCTTGGCCACGCTGGATATCACAAGCGTGGCCTCATTCGTCATCTTGGCACCACCATCCTGCCCGTTGCCAGAACCCATCTGCTGCCCCCGTCGCTCGTGCAAGTACATCCTCTTGGCAGGCTCGTACACGGCGAATTGCACGGCGCCATGGGAGACGCCCAGCAGCGAAACGGCCAGGCCCCGATAGAAGCCTCGCGGTCCTTCGGTCTGCAGGACGGCACGTGCACCAGCCAGCATGGAGGGGTACGCACCTGCGGACCCCTTGTCAGAGGAGAGCATGCGCGTCTTGAGAACCCACAGGGGGTTGGTGAGCACAGAGGTCGTCGCGCCGGCGAGAGCGCTCGCGATGAAGTATTCTGCGGGGGACGGTCGGTGGTCCTGGCGAGAGATGAGCCTCTCGAAGCGGGACTTGAAGAAGAAGAAGGACGCCCACGAGGTGGCGTTTCCCAGGAGGTTGGGCGTGAGGCCGCGGTAGAGGGACGACAGGACGGGCTGGTTGTTGGACGTGAGTGAGCGGAGGATGGCGACGGTAGTTGGAGCGGGGGAAGACGGTCCCGCGCTGCGGTAGACTGGACGGGTCACACTGTTAGCGTTTTCGTTCTGTTGTGTAGAGGGCGAGTTTTTGGACGGCGAGAACGAGGAGGAGTTTTACTTTGCATGCGAGTCTTGACAATGTCCAGGGGGTGTACAACCAGCGTGGCCACCACGCCAGCGCTCAAGCCGGCGATGGACTCGACGAGAGCGGGCGAGAATCCCCCGTGGCGGTGATGGTGCATGGGGGAGGTGGTGGTTTGGGGAGCGCCATTTGCTACATTGCCGGACTGGGGGAAAGGATCAGCCATGGGGCGAAGACAAGATCAGTAGGCAGGTGAGCTCATGGTCCCGGATGTGGGCAGTTTGAGGTGCGGCCAGCGTCGGAGCCACATGGAAGGAAAATGGAAAGTGAAAAATGGAAAGTGGAAAGTGGAAAATGGAAAATGGAGCGACAGTACGAGTACAGTACGTCAGTGGATCACGCCAAGGGGCCAGCAAAACGTAGGACAAACATACAGTCAAATACTCTCTATACGTGCACATGCTGCCAGCTTCAGCTCTTGGGCGGTCTTTGAATTGTTGTTGTACATCGACACAGACCGGCAATCCAGTCCGTAGTGGTTAACCCACGAAACACGGTCCCCGAGCTCTTCATGATGATAAAAGAGATACGAAACCACCACCTCTGTACCCCAGCAGGTACGTCAAGTTCCTCTCTGGCAAAAGCCAGCCAGCAACGACATGAGCCTCTCTATCAAATAGTGCCACGCCGTTATGCACCCCTGGGCCAAAAAAAAAAATAATAATAAACCCGTAAAAAGTCTAGTAATACATTTTGTTCCTACATGCCGGAGGCAGGTTTTACGAAAGGGGCGACAAGAGGCTAGGTAGGCCATTAGCATTTTCGACAATTCTCACACCTTGGCGAGTCAACCAATGCGTACCGGATGATGGAAGGACGAGGGTCGCTGCGGGTGTAGCCTGTTCCAGCACGAATTAGTTATGAACGACTATGAGTTCTCGCGAGAATCTGGACCGTACCGAGATAGAGAATCAGAGGGAGATAGCCACTGTACGGTTAGGGTTAGCAAGAGGGCGTACATCATGGCAGACCTTTTTCTTCTTCTTCTTCTTCTTCTTCTTCTTCAATAAAACCTACTAATGGATAGCCACGCGAGACACATCGATGAGCTTGGCAATGCGCTCCTAATCGCAGATTTATTAGCATCTGCACATGGCCCGCAATGGCCACTACAAACCTTGGACTCCTCGGAAAGGGCAAACATATTGCGGGATCGGGCGTATGTATGGATTCGAGCTTCGTTGAACGGACCGATGGGAATCGCAGATGCGCCAACGAGCAGATGGCAGAATCGATGTCTGCAAGATTAGAAAGCTCGACTCTTTACTCCGTGCTTTAGAATCAATCCACTCAGAAAATTTGGGACCCATAAAAGAAAGGCCAAAGAGTGCCTGTCGTACGACCATGCGGATCATCACCGGCTAAATCGTCCACCTCCAACACAGCAAATGCGACTTGCAATGTTCTGCGCAAAGTGAAACACTGCAATAAAGCAGCTCACACCAACCAACACGACAAAAACCCCTCCCTTCTAGCCACTACCTACAACAACAAAACCCAGCATTGGGCTCAACCTTGTTCGCACCAACCAAATTCGATATTTTTCAAAAATAAGAGCGCCGTGTTGCAACGCTCGTCCGTCTACAATGGCCCAAAACCGGCATTGGTACGTCCCCAATCTTCACCACAAGAAGAAAAAGAAAAGAATCCACGCCATAAACCGAATACGAAATTGTTAAAAAAAAAAAAAAAAAAAAAAAAACAGGGAGCAAGACAAAGACGCAACAGTCTACATAGGCAACATCGACGAGCGCGCAAACCCCTCAACCATCTACGAAATTATGCTCCAGATGGGCCCAATCCACAACATCCACATGCCGCGCGACCGCGTCACCCAAACCCACCAGGGCTTTGGCTTCGTCGAGTTCCGCACCCCCTCGGACGCAGAGTACGCGGCCAACGTGATGAACGGGATCAAGCTCTTCGGCAAGTCGCTCCGCGTGAACAAGGCCTCGGCCGACAAGCAGAAGGGCGCGGACATCGGCGCGGAGCTCTTCGTCGGTAACCTCGACCCCATGGTCGACGAGAAGCTCCTGTACGACACCTTCTCGCGCTTCGGTCCCTTGCTCAGCATACCCAAGGTGGCGCGTGACGAGGCCGGGGGTAGCAAGGGCTTCGGCTTCGTCAGCTTCGGGGACTTTGAGAGCAGTGATGCTGCTGTTGCGACGCTGGACGGGCAGTACATGCTCAGCAAGGAGATTAGCGTGCAGTATGCCTTCAAGAAGGATGGGAAGGGGGAGAGGCATGGTGACGAGGCAGAGAGGGAGTTGGCTAAGCAGGCGAAGAAGAGGAATATTGTGCCGGAGGGTCAGGCCTTGCCGGCTTTTGTGCAGAAGCAGGCGCAGAAGCAGACGCAGACGCAGACGCAGACGCAGACGCAGACGCAGCCACCGTCACAGGTCGCGGGACAGACGCAACCACAGCAACATCCTCTTCCACACCAGCAGCAGATTCCGCCTCCGCCTGTGCCCGCAGGATTTGATCCTTCAGCGCGGCCTGGTGCCATGCCTATCCCTCCAGTTGGCGCGCATGCCATTCCTCCTCCTCCTGCCGCGCTGGGCCACCACCTTCCACCTCCTGTCGGATTCGCTCCTCCTCACCGCGGCCCGTCGCCATACAATGCCGCTCCCCATGTGCCGCTCCCTCCTCAGTCCCGCGGTCCAGTTGCCCTCCCTCCGCCTCCCTCCGGTCTCCCAGCCCGTCCTCCCCAGGGCCAAAACTACACCAATCCTGCAGACTTTCACCCCGGCGCCTTCCGACCGCCCTCGGGATCTCCGAATCCCCAGGTCTACCCTGTTGCGCCACCTCCCGGATTTCCAAATGCTCCCCCAGGGGCTCCCTCTGGTGCTCCCGGTGCTGCTCCCGGTGCTGCTCCCCCGGGGTTCATGCCACCGCCGGGATTTCAGCCTCCTCCTGGATTCGGACGGAGATGAAGACAGGGCAAAAATGAAAGGGTGGAGAATCTCATATATTCAAAAGGGGGCGAAATAAAGAGATAAGAATCTGGCTGTGTAGCTGTGTATACCCAAAACCAAAACATGTCATATTAGCGGTCTCTGTTGCATGCCAATATAAAAAAAAAAGTTTGTATGGATATAGGCATATTAGGATTCAAGATACCCAGTTCTTCAATGCTAAAATTGGTAGATGGGATGTAAACTTCCAAGTTAAGAAAATGATGTCAAATGGCCATTGATATCATGCGCGTCATGATCCATCCCCTTCCGCTTCCCTTGCCCGGTATGTTCAATCGATACTCCCGAAAAAAAAGAAAGTAGGTTTATACAGAAATCAAGATGGTATTCGTTTCACGGCCAGCGCCAAAAAGCAGGGGGAGAGAGAGAGAGAGAAATAAAGGAGGAGAGGGCATACGCCAACCCAATCATGATCCCGCAGACTCTCCCGCCATGCAACCAATAAATTCAAGAAAAGAAGAAAAAACCTAAGAATGCCTGGGGTGAGAGGAAAGATAAAACCATAACAGTTCACATCAAAAATTGCAATCATCAGCGCCTTTGGAAATTCAAGCATGTTGTACTTGAAAAAAAATAGCAGGAACAGCCCAGTGGAATGCACATCCCAGCCCCATTACCAACTCCCAGCAAATGCATCCCTGGCCTCCTTGGTAGCCTTTTGCCACTCCTGACCTGCCTCTTCTCGTTGTCCTTGGACCTCATATGACTGGGCGAGCATGCCGTCTGCCACACTTTGCCAGAGCATATTGCCACTCCTCTGTGCTTGCTTTGATGCTGCGCGCGCACTTTTCAGGGCTTGCTCGCCAATAACGTTCTCAAAGAACCGACTTCGCATGATGCACAGCGTCACCGCAGCCCCAAGGATATTATTAGTCACCTTGGACCCGGACATGGCGGCCTGGATGTGCTGCTTCTGCTGGTTGAGTTGCTGCGGTGGATCGGTTTCCACTGCCGCCGTTACAATGTGCCATGCTGTGCGGAGATCAATGTTCCAGTGGTTTGTGCAAAAGGGCTGCAATTTCTCAATCAGCTCGTGAGTCTCTCGGTCATTTCTACAGCTTGGATGCTGCATGATCCAGAGGCGGTTGAGTCCCGCAAGAAGCGCAATCTCTCGTTGGCCGGCCTTGACACCGCTTGAAGACTGTGGCAGGTCGAAGCAGGGTTGAAGAAAGATTTTCAGTGCGCCTTGAAGATTGCCGGTCCCTTGATTGTACACTCCAGTCAAGTATGTCGAGAGTAGTGCGATCGTGGGCTGCGACGTAGGCCGGATAAGGCTGTCGAGCCTCGACATAAAGTCCCTTACCTTGTTCCATTGACAGTGACTAGCTGCCAAGAAGCCAAGAAGGGCACAAAGATACGCGTGCGCGTCTATTCGCCAGGCCCGCTGCTGCAGAGCCGCCGATAACGAAATGGAAGGCCCATATGGAATGCCGGCCGTCAGTCCGTCCCCTAAGCCAAGACTCTGTTAGTGCCAACAATTCGGCCGCGATCCCCTTTACAAGACGACTTACATGTATCAAGAATTTTAAGTCCTTCTAGCCAGAATTCAGTGGATCGACGACCTTGTGAAGAAGGCTTATGCATATTGGCCAAACCACTCAATGTAAATCTGGAGTCTTGGAATTAGCTTCAACACCACAACAATCCCGGCGCCGTATGATATTGATACATACACGAGCGACCTAAGCTCGACTTTGGTCATGAAAGTCATCACCACGAAATCAAATTCGCCATCAGCCTCCCCCCCAGGACGAATAATAGCCGACGTCTGTTCGCTCACAATTTTGACACCGGACGGCTGTTTCTTGACAGGAATTTGGAAGTCCGCTTTTATATTATTCCAATCCCCACATTCGTCAAGTCTTTGCTGCAAGAGTCGTAATTTCTGGGCCGTTGTTTCCGGGTTTTGGTGATGGAGGCTCGCAGAGAAGTCAAGCATGAGCACCAAAACATCCAACTGCATGATCTTAATAGAGGGATCAAACTGAAATTTGGCTGCTTGCGCAATGCATGAGTTGACGCGCTCAATGTTGCTATCCTTGGACGTTTTGAGTAGTGCCAGGCCTTCCAATATCGACGCAAAGACTGCCATGGCGCTGTCACCTCTCAGAGTGGCTACGCTCTGCACAGCTCGAATGTTCTCTAATGCGCCAGCATCAGACGTGTTTCCCATGCTCATATAAAACGTCGATTTCAGAAGACGAAAGGCATAGTACCACTGGACGTGTTTGAACCTGCGCAGAAAGTTAGCCTTCCCCTTCAAGTATATTGAGAGCGATGCTAGCCTACACTTCGCAGTTTGAAATATGGCCATCGACGGCCTTCAAAGCCGCCTTATGGTTGCGTTGAAAAAGAACCTTCAACATTAGATACAGCATGCAGTATTTCAAGTCAATAAGTCGGTGCTGAAGTTTTGTTAGTCAAGTACGCATCGGCCTTGAGAGAAACTGCAACTTGTAGCTTACCTTGTCACACAGCGTGATACCCTTTGCAAGAGCCGTCTCAGCCTCCATCAGGTTTTCTGTCTCTTCCTGCAAAATTGCTGCATATCTCATACGAAGCCGAGCTTCTTCTCGAGGTGCAAGCTTGCTATTTTGCATTGCAGCTTCCAAACAAGAAAGAGTTGTCGCAATCAGCCTTTGATATTCATCTACGAGCTCTGCGTCGAGGGACATAGCCACATCATGTACCGAGCTGCGAGCCCTTGCAAGACACTCCTCCGCAATGGCAACCATAAGTGGAGTGGTGGGAATAGGACGCGGCTTCGGGGCGGGCGACCGCTTTGTGATGCTCGGCGATTTTGTCGACAGTGCAGGGGAGTTAGTGACAGACGAGTGTGGACTTGATTTGACGCGCACAGGGTCTGATTTCGGCTCTTGTTTGACCTCCTTCTTGGGCTCCTTCATTGCTCGCTCTTGCTTTATGGGCCCTTTGGATAGGTCCATCTTTACTGTGATGGAGTCTTCTGTTGAAGGCTCTTTCAGAACCTGCAGGTTCTCGGTCATTTCAATTGGTTTCGCAAGCTCTGGCTCCGGCACCGGCTCTGGCTCGGGATCTTTCCCCCCCCAGCTACTGCAGTCTCCCATTGGCAGTGGCGGCAACGGCGGCAGGGGAGGTGCATTGAAAATGTCAAGCGGGTTGACAAAGTTGATTGGCTCTTGTATCGGAGGTGCAGGTGGCGGGTCTGGCATTGGTAGATCAGGTAAAGGGTCTGGTTCTGGTTCCCGTACGGGTTCAGGTTCCGGTTCAGGTTCCGGTTCTGGAGCTGTTTCTGGTTCTGGTGCAGGCTCAGGCTCAGGCTCAGGCTCGGAATTCAGTTCGGATGGGAATTGGGGCAAGTGAGATGGCTGTTGCACAGCCTCTTGTACGGTTTCCTGGGGAAGCTGTTGTGGTATGGGAGGCGGGGGAGTTTGATGATGGTGATTTTGTTGCTGTCGATATTGATACTGCAGATGAGCGCGTGATGGTTGTGGTGACTGTGTCTGACTCTTAGAAAACGGCCGCGTTTGCGGTGGCGGTGGAGTTGACTGAAACTGCTGATGCAGTTGTTGCTGAATCGGCGACTGCGTAGCACGCTGGCTCGTTTGACTTTGCCATGAATGTTTACGTTGCATTTGAGACGACAACAGCGGCGACGCTCTCTGTTGCGGCGATGGCTGCTGTTGTATCTGAGGCGACCTCATGTGTTGCTGTGCCGCTTGGTACATCCTATGTATCGTCTGATCCGACATCTGATGTTGCTGAGGCTGCATTTGCACCATATGCTGGGATTGCTGGATTGTCATCATATTTTGTCTCGACGACGCATGTGCGTGGTACTGCTGCTGCGGCCACAGAGGCTGCTGGTGATGCACGTGCATCTGTTGATGCTGATGGGAATATGAGTCGTAGTTCTGGGATGGGATTCCGTCATTGCCGCCCATGTAGCGAGCTACAGGTTGATGATGCTGTGATTGCTGTTGCTGCTGCTGCTGCTGCTGCTGTTCTTGTTGTTGTTGTTGTTGTTGCTGTTGTTGTTGCTGCTGCTGCTGCTGCTGCTGGCGCACCATCTGCATGCGCAGAAATTCCCGATGTCTGGCCGCATACTGGTCATGTTGTTGCGGTTGGTGAAACTGACTTTGCTGCTGATGCTGATGCTGCTGCTGCTGACCATAAGATTGATCGCCCGAGCCGTTCGCATACAGCATTGGATGATTATGCATCTGCTGCTGTGGCTGGAACTGCATCGGCTGGAAGCTCATCTGACCGCCATACATTTGGTGATCTTGCTGCTGCTGCTGGCCCGGAAATCCCGGTTGCCCCGAAGGCAACGTGCCTCGGTATGTCATATCCGCCGTGTCTGCATCAGACTCCCAACCCGAGTTGAACAGATTGCTGTGGATGTGCGTGATCGGATTCAGAGACGAAGCAAGGTGACAACAGCCAACAGCGAGCGAGTCCGAGACGGGAAGTGGACGGATCGAAGGTAAGCGACAGCAAATGAAGGTGTCGAATTGCAATATGAGACACGGCGTGCCTGCCAAAGCGCCTTCGAAAGTGCCGGTCGCCCGTTGCGTTTCGTCGTGGTTGGTTCTGGACTTGTCGCGAGCGTGTCCAGTGCAGAATCAGCGGCCACCAGCGCTTTGCTCAGGCTCTGATGTTATCGTGACGAGATCTGTCCCCTGAGAGCGAGGAGAACGAAGCGGCCATGAAGAAGCAAGCGATGGATATTGAGGGCGGGAAGCGGTCGCGCCGTGGTTTCCGCGGGGAGGATGGGACGTCGTTGGGGATCGCGGCTTGGATTGGCTCGAGTGGCTCCTGGTTGGAGGTTGTCTATTGTCCTTGTCCATGTCCCCATCCCAACAGGGTTTAGCTGCATCCATTGAGTGCGGATTGACCTTGACTGCGGTATGAGACCCGGTCCATTAGCGTGGAGCGAGTGGAGCGGGCTTCTCTTTCTCGTTAGCTCTACTCCGTAAGTCATCGATCCATCGGACAAGGTTACAGAAACTTGCACTTACAGAGCTTAAATAGTAACAGACATGCACATGCATGACATTGAAAATTCGGTCCTCATTCGAGTTGACTTGATAGCGAGGTCAGTCATTCCGCACTATGCGCGCACCGTTCATTGCTTGTGCTCATGGATGGATTTACACTTGTTCTAGAAATGCCGAACTATTCCTCGGAAAATATGTACGTATAATACAAGAAAATGCACAGTCTGTCCAAACACCGATTGTTTTGAAATATTCCGTAATGGCAAAGTCTGAAGAAAGGATTAAAGCCGCATGCATGTTGCTTGCCAAAGGCTCAAAGCCAAACCCGCCAGCGCCATCAATCGCACTCACATCGCTCCCCATGGCTATAGCGAGAATTGAATGCCACTAAGGCTCCGGAGAAAAAAAAAAAGAAGAAGCAAGAAACCCCATTATGCTGGACGGTATGTCAAAAAATCCTTCGTGTAAAATAACCGTCTAGCTTCAACTTTAATGGCTGCTGTAATCGTCAGCCCACACACACCCATTCGGCAAAGACGCACCATCTCGCTGTTCGATCAGCCAGAACCAGACCTCTCCAGACGCCTCTTTCGGAGCATTTGATGATGGTTTCCCACGTGCCGCCGTCACTAACATCTCCATTTGATAAACCTTTTCCACCGACGGCGATACCTTTTCGATCCTCTTTCCTCATAAGGCGAAGAATCTTTCCGCCTGGGGTCTGAATGGCCAACTTGGCGGGCTTCTTTCCGGCCACTGTCCCACTCGCAGAGCTTGGATTCGATCCGCCGGCGCTGAATGTATGCATGCTCATGGCTGAGCTGGGTCGCGTGAATGGACTGGGGCTTGTTCTACCCGGATTCGATGCTGGGGTCAAGGCCGAACTGGATCCAGACACAATCGTACTTGGGTGTTGTCTAACGGCGAAGACAAAGGTATTATTGAGTGCCAGTCTCTGACACTGAGGTTGAACCACGTATATGTCGTGCCGCTGAGCATGTGGTGTAGGGTGTCGAGTCAAAAACTCGTACGGCGGATTCTCCCCGGTGTGCACGATTGGTAACGCAAATGCTAGCGGATGTGGAATGTCTTTGATACTGTGCATCAATCCACGTTTACCGGCGTACACCTTGAGCGTTCCCTGGCCTTCGTCCCCTGGCAGCAGCGCTTTGATTGTGTATCGCTTTATGCCGTTGTACCACTCTGCTTGGGCTAGGGCGCGTTTCTTGACGATATCTCCACTTTCGAAGACATCTCCATCTGCGTCTCGTGTGTAAGCGCGAGCCTCGACCTCTGCGGCGAGTTCCACGTCAGCTGGGACATTGAGCTTGATATGAACCATCTCCAGGTCCTCAATCCTTAACACAGCCGTGTTATAGTCTACCATCTCAATCTCGTTGCGGAAGAAAGCAGGGCAGGTGCAGGGGAGATTTAACAGGATTTCGTGGGCAACAGGTGGCACAATGTGCTGTTGATCGTGGTGTTCAGGCACATGGGTCCAACAAGCCTCTGTTGGCCGAGCCAAGAACCACCAAAAGTCTGCAGTCGGTCCGTTAGTGCTCGAATACTGGCCACGTTTGGGGTTCGAAGGACTGGCTAGACAGCAATCGATTATTCGCCATTCATTGTCAACAATAACAGCATTCCACCAATGATTTGACCTCGGCACTATATTCAGATCAGAAATATCACCTGGGGTCTTCAGATAGCCTCTGACAATTTCGCACTCGAGGCCAACAGCAGCACACATCTCCATGACAAGTACAGCATACTCCTCCGCGCAGGCGCGTTTGGACTGAATGACGCGGCGTGTGTCCACTTCTCCCTCGTAGTCTTCTTCCCAGCAGATCTTTTCAGATATCCATGTGAAGATGGCACGCAGTCTTTGCACGTCGCTTCGATAGGGTCGACAGACATACGTCGTCGCCAACTGAATGGCCGTTGTCATAGGCGGCAGATCCCCAGTGAAGCGTGAATTCTTGTCGACCTGGTTGAAATTGATGGACTGATAGTTCAAAACGTCTCGCACAGGGTTACCGTCAGCCCCTTCATCCCCTTCAATTCCCTCATAGAGCTCATCAACCGGGTTGAGAACTGGGTGATCGAGTGTCCGGCAGCGGTCTTGGCGTTCATTCCTCTCTGCTTTGCTCAAGGAATTGGATCTGTTGACATCACGACGAACTTGAACCCAGTCGACACTGCTGCCATTACACAGGACCATCTCACGAGCCGCAGCTGACCCAAATTCAGTGCCACTAACGGCCGTCATTCTTGAACCCGTGCCAGAAGACGTCCCGGAAGGTCTCGGGCGATTGAATGGTGACGACCGAACAGAATTCGTTCCTGCTATGGACCCTGCGGCAAAGCTACCCCTGTTGCTTGCTACGCCTGTCTTGGCGGAGTCGAAGATCTTTTTGAAAATGTTTCGCTTTGGTGCTTTCGGTGCTTTCGGCTGGACCAATCCTCCAAGACCTCCAGTTATATCATCCTCTAATCCAGTTTGAGCTCTTCCTCTCCCGGCGGCCACATTGCTCGCATGACTGCTGTGATAAGTCACGCCTGTGAAAGGAGAGTCCGGCCGTTCCAGTTCCGCATCACGAGTGTCCATAGCGCTTTGACTACGGAGTTGTTGCCGCGCCATACTTCCAGCACTAGTTGAACTGAAGCCACCGGCAGAAACGCCACTCCAGAGAGTCCTGCCACTGCTTTGCGTCGAGGAACTCGTGTTGCTTTGATTTCCAGACGATGCATTTGTAGTGTTGGTCCTCGTGGTTAGTGTTCTACCGATGCTGTCACCACCAGAATTATTTCTACCAATCTCGTACGCCGATTTTTGTGTTCTCAGTTGTCTCGGATGATCTCCAGGCTCGCCAGCAGATGATTTGGGACGTTGGTACAGTTCACCTTTGGGTGGAGGAGGTGGTGGCATATCATTTTGATGCGCACCCAGGTCGATGTCGGTTGCTACTGACGCGCTCGCGCTGTGTTGATGCATGGCCCGTAATCTCTTTTCCATACGTTTAACATAATTACTCAGCTCCGGTAAGTCTTGTTTGCTCGCGCGGTGGCCATCCTGATAGGCGGCTTCCTGGGATGATCCTCCGCTCCACGTCTCGTAACCTTCGTCATGGTGAGACAAGCCCAAAGAAGTCAGTGGTCGGGAACGTTCCAGATCTCGTCGTCTTGATTTTTGAGCCGCCATATCGAAAGATTCGGGAGCCCAAGGGTCAATGGGCGTCTTGTCCTGTTCCCGTTCTTGTTGATCCCCGTCCCAATTACTGCCAAGGCCGTCAAGCTGATCTAACTGTTCCATGACACTATCCATGGCCTCGCGCAGTGGGGATGGCGTCATGTGCAATTCGTCGACCGCTGTTTGCCGAGGGGATCTGTCTATCGGGGTGAGTTTCCCATCTAGTTCGCGCTGATATTCCTTGTCGTCGTAAGTCGCATACGATGACTGTATGGGTGTTTGATGCGGGTGATGAGAAGAAGCGCTTGACCCATGCCGTGACACAACCGCTGGCGAATATGGGCGAAATGAAGAGTTCGACGCTTGCCGTGACAAATCAAGGGATGATCCACCAATGTGTCTATGTGGTGGCGGCGCTGGAGGTGGCGCGGAGCCTCTATCAGGGTTGTTTCTTTGGTTCATAAAGTAGGCGGGCTCTGGGGCAGGAGACGGGGCTCGGGAACCATAGCCATGGACTGCTACAGGCGAAGGCACCCTCTCAATTGCGTCATGAACCGATCTGCGGAAAGAATTGACTGAGTTATCTCCCGGTCGTTGTTGAGCGAGCTTGGGTGTAGGAGCCGGGGCTGACGCTGGCGCTGCGGCAGGAGGATCGCGATACGATGTGGGTGTCTTCGCGGTTGTGTAATGGGGCGCTTTGGCATAAGCCTCGAACGGTTTACGGAACGTTTTCGATTTTGCGGGCGTGTTCTTGAGGCTAGAAGGATTGCGTCCAGGCACGGGGCTGACTGATCTAGTCATGGGCCTAAAATCCCGAGGGAGAACCTCAACAAAGTTGGACGGAAAGGAGCCAACTGTTCTCCGATCTCGATAAAGCCGACCAACCCACCATGACCCGTCTCCAGCGTTGAGACATTCAATCAAGTCGCCTTCAATAAATCCCAAATCTCGCTTCGACTATGGCGTTGTTAGTGTCCATTATCGAACAGAAAAATGTGCAAGGTGGGAAAGGTGTTAAGAAAGACAGAGGCACAAAATCAACATACTTCTCCTCCCCATGAGTAGACGGCTCTACACCAGCAGGGAAAGCGTGGCGGGAGCACCAGCGGTGCTGGCACCATGTTGATGGCCGATGCAGACAAATCGATGAAAACTGGAAAGACGGAGGTGAAGGTGATAAAGAGGGCTTGCTTCGGGATGTTGGCCAAAGAAACGTCGACGAAATGCTAAATCTTGTCGTGATCCAGTCGTGATATCGCACTGTAGGACTGAGGTGGCCGCGGCGTTTACTCAGGCGATCAAGGCTCGTCAGCATAGCACGGATCGTGTATTTTGGATCAGAGAGCGTTTGGGAAGAGCCATCCAAAGGTGATCATTGTCAGTCTGTCAACCTCGGATGTTATCAATGCTCAACGCCTCCGGTCAGCTCAGACGGCTCTCGAGGTGCTTGTCGGGCCGCAAAGACGGAAAATATACAGAGGCAGGGTCGCGCGTGGAACGCACACGCCTCGAAGTAGGAAAGGGACGAGTTGACAAGGTGAAAATACTCTTTGACACAAAATGCAATCCTTGCCGGGCCTTGGTTTTGGTCATCGGCGTTCAATCGAGCAGCCGGAACCCTTGCAGCATGGCAACGGCGAGCAGTGTCACCGAGGGAGGGGTGTTGCATGGTGGGCGAGCTAGACCTGACGTTGAATCCCGGTCGTTGCAAAACAGAGGGATGGTGGTTGCCACGACAACAACAACGGGACAATTTCACTTGTCCAGCCAGCCAGACCCACCCTGGCCGCGTTAGAGCCGCAAAGCTGCAAAGCCGTTCTGAGGTCTGCCAAAGGTGTGATGAAGACTCTGCGTGCTGTCAGGGGCAGCTAGCTGCAGCTGGTCAACCAAACCCTGCTTGGCCACTGTGGTGCCGACTTGGCGGCTAATCAATTGATATCAATTGATGTCATGTTCCATTCCATCTCCATTTCCATTGCCACTCCACAACCACTGTCGTTGCCGCTGCCGCTGCCGCTGCCGTTGGGTCCATGGTACGTACCTAAGTACCTCATCGGCACCAGCTGAGGCATGAGTGACACCAGGAGTGGCACCAGCTGGCAGGCACCCCAGTCCAGCCCGACCCAATCCGACCCAATCCGACCCAAACACACATTCTCTTGCATCGGCCAATTGATTGACCACATAACCAACCACATATGTGGTCGACACAGCGCCGTTTGCTTTGCCGCTGTCCTCTTTTATCTTTTCATCGTCAACACCAAGCCTGTACATCCCACGATGAAGAAGAAAGACGACGAAGACGCAGCCATATTATTCTCGCATTGTTATACCCTGGCTGCATAATCAATCCTCTTGCCCTGGGCCGCTAATACCCCGCTAGCGAACCAACCCCCTCCCCCCCGTCGTCACAGCTATCCAAATCAGGAGATTTGTAAACAAAGGTCACGGCCCCAGCTCGACACCCTGCCTCTGCTGTCCCAGACAACCAGCGACCGACGTTAAAGCGAGCTGGGTTATCACCCTGGCCTAAATAACCAGTATTATCTATTACCATCTGGCCCTGCGACTTGGTTCGCGTCCCTCGTCTTTCCCTCTTATTATCCAATTTCAACGATAAATTCTTCATCTTCGCGCGATCGCTCTCGTGGAATCCATTCGATCTTGCTCGCAAGCCGCTTCCGCACCCGCCACTTTTCTTACGAGAAGAACGCCACCCACCGAAACGGCACTTCACTTGATATAAAGATAAAATGGCAGACGAAGGCGTTGCCGAACACTACCAGGTGTTAGAGGAGCTAGGTCGTAAGTACTCGAATTTTTTCAGCGTCAGCGTCGACTATAAGCCACAATCTGGTGAACTGACAATATCGCCTCCACAGGTGGGAGTTTCGGCGTTGTATTCAAAGGCATTGAAAAAGCTACCGGCGAGACTGTTGCTATCAAACATGTACGTTCAGTGTTGCGCGAAACCTCGAGGCATGTCTGTTTCTAACAAATCGGCTTTAAATCCAGATTGATTTGGAATCAAACGACGACGACATCCAAGATATCCAAGCCGAGATTGCAGTTTTAAGCACCTGCGCTAGCCCATATGTCACCCAATACAAAGGGTCATTCCTTCGTGGTCACAAGCTGTGGATTGTTATGGAATACCTTGGTGGCGGCTCCTGTCTTGACTTGGTAAGCTCACGGAACAACTGTTTTCGACTTTTCTGTCCACCCGTGCCGCAAGCTTTTTGGCTCGCCTGACCAATAATTTGTAGTTGAAGCCTGCGAATTTTAGCGAGACGCACATAGCCATTATTTGTCGCGAACTTCTTCTTGGGATGCAGTATCTGCACACCGAGGGCAAGATTCATCGAGATATCAAGGCAGCCAATGTTCTACTTTCGGAGTCTGGCAAAGTCAAGTTGGCCGACTTTGGTGTCGCAGCACAACTCACCAATATCAAATCACAGCGCAACACCTTTGTTGGGACTCCCTTCTGGATGGCGCCTGAGGTTATTCAACAGGATGGCTACAGCTTCAAAGCAGACATCTGGTCTCTCGGCATCACCGCCATGGAGATGGCCAATGGCGAACCCCCTCTGTGCCATATTCATCCGATGAAAGTGCTATTCCATATTCCGAAGAACGCACCTCCAAGACTTGAGGGAGATTTTAGCAAAGATTTCAAGGATTTTGTTGCTCAGTGTCTTACCAAGGATTATGAGCAAAGACCATCTGCAAAAGACCTCTTGAAGCATCGTTTTATCCGAGCTGCAGGAAAGGTGGAGGCTCTGCAAGAGCTCATTGCTCGGCGGCAAATGTGGGACGCAGACCAGAATCGTCAAACACACCCAATATATTATCAGGAGACCCTGCAAACTATTTCACCAAAGGATGAACAACAGGAATGGGTATTCGACACTGTCAGGTCAGTCGTTATCGCTCAACCCAAGAGGTCGACGGTCAAACACCGTAAGCCTTCCTCGATGCTGGCCACGGAAGAAGGCTTACGAAGGCTCGATATCACCGAGGGACCTTTGGGGCCTTCTTCACCGGCGCCCGGAACAGTTCGCAGGTCTACTGTTCGTCGCACACCATCCGTGGCCCAGTCACACTCTATTCGATCCAATGGATCACCGCGTCACACCGTGGCACCAAAGAAGCCTCTACAGCCTGATATGTCCTTCGGGAACTCGGGGTCAACTATGCGCTTATTTCGACGTGTACCCTCTGATAGTTCCACGAGCGGCCAGCTGGGACGGCCATCGTCGCCTGGTGATGTGTTTTGTGATGAGAATCTTCCTCCACGCATTGCCTCCCCTGTTGAACCCTACGGAAAAGAAGCGATCATGGGCAGACGGCTGTACAACAAAGCCATCGAGCCGACACTGGCTGAGCTTCATGCACAAACATCGGCAATGCAGAAGCGTGAGGCTCTCGGGAAATTGTCTGATGCATTTGCTGCACTAGATGCAGTAGACCCAGAAGGGGCTTACCATCTGATGAGCAACCTTGTGGCCTCCATGGCACAGGATAACAAGCTGAACGCGTCACTGCTACGGCTTTGTAATCAGAAACATCCAGATGACGGAACACCACAGGGGACGGTCATTGTTAAGAGCTCTGCGCCGTCCTTGGCTAGTCCCACCAAATTGGTGCTCAGTTCGAACAATCCACACTTGAAAAGTCATAAGCGACGGCTAACCGAGTCTCCTAGGTCCAGCCTTGGAGACAAGGAGCTGGACAGGGGCCGGTCTACGCTTCTCGAAGAGAAATATCCCGGCCGCGATGCTCGAAGTGGCATGGAGCACTGCAAACAGCTTTCGGATGTGCTGTACCAGCGATGGTCAGACAACCTTCGGATCAGATGGCCAGCTGTATAACATCACGCATGATAGAAATAACCGAACAAGGAAGGAAAGAAATCCACCGGGTTCGAAGCAGCCATTCGAAAAGTTTGTTGTAATTGGTTGGTTCCTCTTTTTGTCTTTTCTGTCGAGTTTTCTCACCTCGTTTTCCACATCTGATATGAATACCCTTGATTGTCCCATCTTGTTGAGCGCGTCAGCATGGTCCGTTTCTGGAAGACCAATCTCCTGCCTGATTTTAGATAAGCAAAAAGCATGTTTTGTTTGGTTAAAGGACTTCAGCGACACGATCTTGCATCTCACAGTCATGAAGTCTTGAGCAAGCCTGCATATCATTCCTCCCCTATTCCTGCTAATGCATGCTCATGGAGGATCTGGACAGTCATTCCGTCGTACATGTTTGGACTGTAACTGCTTTGGTTGGATTCTGTTATTTTTCTCTTCCTTTCTGCAACTTCCGTTGGATCTTGGCGTTAGGAGGCATTGGGATTGTGAATGAATTTGTAAGATACGATTTTGTCTCCCGTAGGTAGATTTAAGTAGTGTACCACTATGTGTGAAGTAAATGGAACAAGGATGACACACAACAAACAGTGTTGCTTCTGTAATATTCCTCTTGCAGAAAGCTGGGTATTCGGGTATGGGTTTTAAATGTATTCGATGGCTTGCTATAATGTTGGCTCAGACGGATCTGGACCAAGAGCAAGCTTAATCCTCCAGTTCTTGAACTCTTCTGACAGGACGTTCCCATGTCCCGTCTCATGCACCTTGAACACATCAATGCTATATGATCCTCTTTGTCGACGTATTCTCCATACACCCTCATCATTTATAGTGCTTCTCAGCCCTGGCCACGAAATTAGCATTAATCTTATGCAATGCTCGAACGAAGCGAATCACAATAGAGCATGAAGGACAACATGAAGAATTGTCAGAATGGAAACATGACTTACAGGCAAGAAACTCCCCTGCAAAGTTCACACACATGTCGGCATTCCAGCGGGCACCTTGCCTTGAATTCACAGTCTGCGGGATATTATGAGTCTCAATCTCCTGCACATGGACCAAGATGCCGTCTCTCGTGCGAAAGCCAACTATGATTTTGGGGACGCCAAGCAGAAATGATTGGATCCAGAACTTCATGAGCTTGCGATGAAAGTTGTCCAGGTCGCCGGCGGAGCGGACCTCTGCGGAGGTCTTCAGCTCAACCCAGTTGATGGGCTGGCCGGGGGGCGGCTTTGCATCCCATACTTTTTTTTTATCGAAATGGGTCACGATTAGTACGGGTCAATTGTTACTCTATGCGTAAGCGGGGAGGGGATGAACAGGGCAAAAAGTGTGAGGAACTTACTGGCGTCGACTTCGCCCCCGAGGCAGAGGATCGTGCTGCCGATGCCGGTGCGTACAACGGAGCAGTACTGCTCTTTATTGTTGACGACTTGGTTTTCGCGGTTTTCGATGTATTCCCTGGATGTTTCGTGCCATGACTTGGGGAGGGTGGAGAGCGTTTCGAACTTGTAGCCTGGGGGGAGTGAGTTCGCCGCCGGATGAGATTGTTCTGCTGGTGAATGATGGTGAATGATGGTGAGAGATATCTTACCCCAGTACTGCATCAGTTCGAGGGGGGGACCACGTCTTGGCCCTCGGCGGTTTTCGTCACGTCTTGACTGAATCTTGAATTCGTTGTTTTCTTCAATGAACCTGGGCTGTGAGTCAGGGCCGAGTTGTCGGACTGGTTGATGAGGAGCACAGGCTTACAGGCAGTCCTGTCGGGCGGTCAGCCGAAGCAACAAGAGCGATGCAGATTCTCTATAGACGTACCTGATATAAAGTGGCATTCATCTCGAAGCTTGGGAAATGTCAGCTGGTGTCTGGCTGCATGTACACTACACAAGGACCTACCCATCCTGCTGCTCGAACAAAGCTGACATGATCTGGCATGCACTTTAGTCCTATTTTGTCTTTGTCGCGACAAGAAGCTAATCTGGTAGCTTTTGGAATCCTACTTTTGTCATCATCCCGCGCCAAGTGACGACGTGGGCATCAATTTTTTTCCCCGTCTCTTGCTCATGCGCCATGATGGTTTTCAACAGGCTATCTAGATGCTCGTCTCCCGAGTCATCGAGTTTTTGAAATGTGTCGAATCCTTTGGAGAGGTCGGCGCCTAGCTGCGGTGTGTAGTAATACTTCAAGGACGAGTCATCAAGTCGGAACTGGTGGTTCTCGTCGTAGGAGAAGCAGGCGAACTCCTAGTGTATTTACTTCACGTGTGAGATGGTAATTCATTTTGACCGGGGCCTATGTTTCTGGGAGGAATAAAAGTCATGTTTTGCTACCTTTGGCCGTTTCACTGGCTGGCTTTGACCGGAGAATCTGCCTATGGGCTGTATGGGGAAGTTGGCCGCCATTGCAGCCGAACGCGGTGGTTGTGTGAGCCCGGGTTTTGTGCGGGCGAGAGTGCGCGTGAGGATGGAGGGGTGCGCTGTGGATGAGAGGGATATGTCGCGATGTTCAACTATGGATGATGGCGAGTGTGAGTTGTGAGTTCTGAGTTCTGGTGTTTGAGTGGAACTGAGCTGGGGTCCGTATCGTTGTCACGGCTGTGTTTGTGCAGCATACGCAGAAACCCTAGCTTTGTCGCGGCTGCGAGACTTGCTCTGACTGGCGATGGTGAGACTATTGGCGACCCCGTGAGGGAGGCTGGATGGATTTACAATTTCCGTGTGTTGTTGCAACGGCAGTTCTGCGAGTGTCGTCACATTCTTCATTATTTGATCTGCTACCCTGGGCCACGAACGACGTGAGGATACCTACCGCCGTGTTAAGTGTGCAGCAAAAGTAAGAAAATAACAATAGGGTTTGAGCACGAGTGTCAGTGTGCTCGCCGACCAGACCAGATTCTGCACTATGAGTGTATGTATTTATTCCCTTGGTCTAGTTTTGTTATTGAATCAGGCATCTTGATGTGGCAAGTGTGTGCCACGCCACCACTAGGTGTCATGGGCATCCGAGTCCCGGACTTGCAAATGCCTGGTCAGGACCCACGTGATCCCGGCAATAAGGACACCCTGCTTTTTCACTTTCAGCGTGGGGTCCCTGCTTCTAGGCGCGCCGCGCAGATCGAACCGACTTGCATCGGCCGCTCACTTGCCTTTTGTGCCAGACAACCCATCGTGTCCGTCGCCTGTCAGTGCTGTGGCCCTTGTCATGACAAGAATCGTCAGAAAGCTACAGGGTCCATGAGAAACTGCCCAACGGGCCATCCTTTGCAGTCGGGTCAATGAGGAGAACACGACGGTCTCAACCTCGTACATCAAAGTCGCGGAAGCAAGTAGCCTCGCCAGACGACGACTGGTACACGATCAAAGGTATCCTTGACGAAAGGACTGCTGAAGGTCGCGTCGAATACTTAGTGGACTGGAACGACAACGAAATCACAGGGGAGGCTTACTCACCAACTTGGGTAGGTTGCGATATGCTGTGTCGTGTTGCGTTGCATCACAGCCGCTCCGAAATACTACTATGCTATCGCGCACAGTGCTAATGAGCTGCTGACTACAGAGTCGTGAGGTTACAGACGAAGCGAAGAGAGAGTGGATTCAACTAAAGGCATCCCGGGCAAAGGAGCTCATTCAGCAAGAGAGTCAAGATAGCCAACCGCCACGACCATCCAACTGGCGCTATCAACAAAGACATTCGACTCCTGGCCTTTCTGGCATTGGCCAACGGCGACGACGAAGCCCAAATCCTTCCGACCAAGGCGGCCGTCCCCAAAAGATCAACAGAGTCTCATACAGCGCGACTCCTTCGGAAGAGCCAGTACCCTCCATTGTGTCACTGTCTTCGGCCGAGACCATTCTAGACGGCCCTGCTGATGTTGCAGAGTGCGGCCACTCGACTCTGCAACACCTTGACGCTCTTCGCTCCCAGAAGCTGGTGATAGAGCTCCGAAAGAACTCTCAGTTTGACTCTTCCGAGTACAGCAGCCAGCACCAGACCGAAAGCAGCGGGCTGTCTTCTCAGTCGATTGCGGAACTCGAAGACCAAGACGAGCGGCTGGCTTTTGCTTCTCAACTCAGTCATCGTACTATTCCGGACTCCCAAGAACCATCAGGGCAGACTTGGTCCGTGGACCTTCCGCGGACTGAGGTTGCCTCGCCTATAAAATTGCTCGAGTCTCAGCATACTTCTCAGCTTGACAGCTACCACTCCTCTTCGAGTCTGCAGCGAGCGGGGGTTGATGGTGGTTCTGGGATTGCCTGCAACCAGAAGGCCGCGGGAAAATCCACAGAGCAGTCTAACGGCCCCGAGATACCCTCTCATCAACTTAGCCAGGGCAAGCCATTCATTGTCAGTAGTCAAGACTTACACTTGACAACAACAGGGTCCAAATCTCAGTCTGTAGTACAGTCGTCCTGGCGGAACCGAGATCGGGCTCCTGTGCCCGCTTCAAGTTCTCCTCCTTTATTCCTGTCACAGCCACCGCTACCATTCAGTTTTGGTGTCCCAGAGAGCTCGCTTGCCCAATCACAAGGTTCTGCAGCCAGAAGTATCGTACATGAAACTCCATCAAGCGAGACCCAGGCTCACTCAAGAATATCTCTTACTGCTGAATATTTACCCGAGTCTCAAGACGCCCAAGTTCTTCATATCAACCCGTTTGTGTCACATGTGGAAGCATTCACTGACAGCTACGAGACTGGCAAAGACGGAGGATCGGCCCTTGCCAACACCTCTTCACCGCCGCGAGCTTCTGTATCAGTGTCACAACTGTCTCTAGAGTCCTTACCCCTGAATATGGAACATCAGGCGGCCCAGGAGCCTTCTGATCCGGCTTCTCAACCATGTGCTGTCGATGACCTAAGTCAGATACTCAACCTGGACAGGGTTATAGACCACAGCCTGCCTTCTCACGAGCAAGAGCTATCAAATGAAGGCAACGATGTGCTTCCAAAGCCCCAGTCATCTGGGATAAATGTGCGGGACTCTGAAGCAGAGCCTCACACAACAGAGCCTGTTATCGTTGGAAGTGAGCACAGAGAACCCAAATTGCCTAGCGAACCCCAACCATCCTCCGTGCAGTCGCTACAGTCCATTGTTGACCCGATGCTTGACGGTCCAGATTTGCCAGTCTCGACCACTATAACACCAGATGCCCTGCACAGCAGTGAGGCATCTACTGTTGCCCTAGCTGATATATCAAATCAGCACCGCGGAGAGGACGCGGCGCTTACGCTGATACCATCTCTTCTTTCGCATCCCGAATCTCGTGACGACCCTCCGCAAACGGAATTCCAGAGCTCGGCTGTCTCAATCCCGCTGGCCCAACCACAAGCTAATGAAGAATTAAATGACGACACTAGTGATGACTCTCATGAACCCATTCTGTTGAAGCATATCATTACACTCCCGTTCCAGGCAAGTATGCGGCCATTATACGACGACACTCTACTAGAATTTAAGAGGGAAGTGACACAGTTCGGCGCCATTTTCAACAGCGAAGAGTATAGTGAGCCGGATGAAGCCTTAGTGCACAAAATTGACCAAGTTCTTGGCCGGCTGCATAATATCTGCGACTATCCACCTGATGTGGTTGGTACGGCGCTCGAAGATTTACCCTCCGACCAACTTATCAGGTATTGCTGTGACGGTAACCCCAAGTTCAATTTCCTCTACAAAATCCTTCAAGGATTGAACAAGGAAACCCGCGTATTGATCGTAGCGAGGTCCCTTGAACTCTTGAAGCTTCTGTACCGCTTGACAGAGGCACTAGACATCGAGTGCATCTGTGAAGATCTTGGCCGAGCTGCCAGCGCCAAATCTGCAAGTTCAGTGGCCAGGGTTACTCTAACCTTGCCTACGAGAAATGTTGATGAAGATGAATTTGATTTGGTCGTTGGCTATGATCATCATTTTGGCAGCTCAGTGATTGGTAAGAAGCTCGAACCGGATATACCGGATGCCAAGTCGCCATTGGTGTTGATACTGGTCACAACCCATTCGATCGAGCACATTGATCTTTATGTTCCTGATGATCTCACATTCTTGGAGCGAAAGAACGCTCTATTATCCGGCATCGTACGGGCAAGACAGTTTGTAGGAGATCCCGACCATGGGTACCCCGAGCCACATGAGGTGGCTAGCCTATTCTTGGACTACTTTAATGGGGTAGTCGAGGGTATCGTGTGGGAGCCAATTCCTGTGCCTGAAGAAGTACTGGATGTTTATGTCGACTCGCAACCACGCTCTCAGATGCCTGTGACCGGCACCTCTAACATAGGAAATGCTCGCAAACGGAAGCATGTGAGAACCAACGGATTGCAGAAGACCACTGTATTTGCTGCTAATTCAAGATTAGGACGATTCCGACGATTCCGACGTCAAAAGGATGCGGTTATCACCATTCAAGCAGTCCACTCGTCGAGGGAACGACGTGCCCGTACCAGATGACGTCCAGATGCTGCTAAGTTCGGTGAAACTCGGAGAGACTGTTGCCAAGTCAGCAACAGGCATTGTCAGTGTACCGGTAGCGGTTTTGCAGGCGTTGGCAGAACAAGTATGTGCTCTCCCACAGTGGATGGCTTGGTTGGTTTGCAACTAACAAACGCTGGGTAGGTCACAGAACTCAGACGGCAGGCGGACGCAGCAGATAAGGACGCAGAATACAAGAGCCTGATAGCAGTCATGGAAACTAGAATCAAAGAGTACGAAAGGACCAGCGCGAAAATGTATTGCTCCCAACGCGGGGCGCTGAGCGACCGCGTCCAGTCCGAGCGACAGGCTCGAAAGGCAGAGGCCGCCTTGCAAAGCGCCACGGAAACTGCTCAAAGGGACGCAGAAAAGGCACAGAAAAGAATTGCTGAATTGGAAGCAACTGTAGCGCGACTCACAACCGGCGAGGATGGGTCGGACGACACGCCGCTGGCCAAAACCCAGAAACTCCTGGAAGAAGCTCAAGAACGGACACGAATGCTGGAGAAGCGCTTAGAAAACGCCCACAAAGATGCAGACTATGCCCGAAGCCTCTACCAGGATGCCACGGCGACGAGCAGCGCGCTGCGGGGCGAAAACGCAGATCTCAAGGAGCAAGTCACGGACCTTCGGAGGAGGACAGAAGATACACTAGGTAAAGTCCACGCTATTCAAGCAGAGAGCACGACAAGACAGTACCTCCACCAGATCCGGGATCTCAAGTCCCAGCTTCGCGAGCGGGAAATGGAGCTGGACTGCGCAAAGGACGAATTGCGCCAGCTCAAGAATGGTCGCCGGGAGACGAGACAAGTCAGCGTTCCACGAAGCCCTCGTATGGGCATGATGAGTCCTCGCACAGGACGCGCAATGTATGGGACCGGCGGCGGAGGTGGTTCCGTTAGTAGAGGAACGAGTCCAGCCCCGGCATCTGTGGCAGATGGAGCGGCACCGACCGTTTTGGCGGGCATGCAGTTCATGGGCCAAACACCGGGAAATGGACGGTGGAATCACCTTCGAGATTGAGAGGCGTCTGTCCTCGGCATTTTATCTTTTCTTTGCTTAGCTAGTTCTGGAGCATACAGTGAGTGGCTCTGCTCTGGGGTCAAACTTTCCAGCGAGGACGGGGGACTGTTTTGCCATGACGGTTTGTGTGTTATAGGGCTGAGATTTCTCATGGCGTGTTAATGGGTTTGGCCGTTTATCAAAGTTGCGCAGGATTACAGACTACAATACGGAGTATGGAACAGCTGCTGGAAATGGTCCACATGAAATCGCGGCTTCAGCACGTTACCATTTCACAGAGATACAACAAGTGATTTAGATTTGGGAAAACACCGAAAATGATCCGCCTGGTCTGTTCCTTTCCCACGTCGACCATCACCCGTCGCACCAGCTCCATCCATCTCTCCAGCTTAAATAAAATGTACAACAATTGGACTGCTTCAACGCGCCGCGGCCTACAAGAGTATTTCTTAACAAATTATCGCCACTAATGACGTCATGTTACCTTCCGTTCATGCTTTAAGGACTTTGCTATTTTTGTTTGTATAACATATAACTTATTTCTCCTCGGGGTAAAGGTCTTCCTTCAAGGGCACACCGAGCTCTTCACGGAGAGACTTGAGCTCATCGAGATATTGGTCGTATTGGCCTTTGTTCTGGACCTTGGCCTTGACGCCTGCAAGGTGATAGTATGTTAGTCTGGGAGTTGTAAAGAGATTGTGTGCTTTGTTCTTCGTTCAGCCACGTTTGTTTTTTCCGAAGCGATGCCATCGACCACTGGCACCGATGGAGACGTACCCTCGAAGATGCGGACGGCGGTAGCAAAGTCGTTGACCCTTCGGGCGGCCTTGAGGGCAGCGGCGATGACGGAGGTAGAGGGGACGAGGTCGTAGGCGAAGGCGTTGTTCAGGTTGCGCTGGCCCAATTGACATTAGTACGATTGACTTGACGCTCGCAAATAGCGGACGTACCTGGAGCTCGAAAACATCTTGCACGCTGTCAAATTCCTTCTCGAATCTGTTGAGAATTGATTTGTTAGCAGCCATTGAGCTAATATTAGAGTGCTATAAAGCTTGCCGATGTGTGATTGCATCGTGGATCGATGATTGCGCTGAATCTGGAGTCGGCTCGCATCAATCCGACAACATGCGTCCTACGGAATTCCAAGAAAAAGCTCAATTGTCCAGATCCCAAGCGTAGAAGAGATACAACAAGCACCGCGTGTCCATGCCAGAAGCAGCCAATTCATCCATTTCATACAGAACAAATCAAACAGGAGATAGCAGCTTATGATTTCCTACCTCTTAGTGAACTCCTCAAACGACTCCTCGACATGCTCGTCTCGTCGGGGCAGCGTGGTGCTGAACGCAGCGCGGACCATCAGGGGCTTGGCGGCAGAGCAGGCGGTGGTGCGGAAAAAGGTGGTCGAGCCGCGAGTGGCGAAGCGGAGCAGAGAGGCGGACGGCATTATGGCTGAGGGATTAGTCGTCGAGATGGTGCTGCGATTGACGGAGGCGGTGATGCTTGTTCGGAGTGGTGGTGCGGACGCTCGGGGAGGGTTTGGAGGTGCGATTTTTCGACATTGGTTTTGCTGCTGTCGTGACTGGCTGGCTTGGCTGGCTGGTGCTTGGTAGGCCGTGGCAGATGGGCTAATGTGGATGACTAAGCTTTGGCTTGACTTTGACCCGGGGCGGGCAGGCGTACTGTGTGAGCTGTGATGTCCTGGTGTACGATTACAGTGTTTGGAATGGAAATCAGACGGTGCAAGGAAACTAAAAGCTGCGCAAGCAACGAATTGGAAGCGGAGGAAATCAAAGCTCAATCACTGGTTGCGATCGCAGTCTGTCCCGGCCATGACTGGGCGGTTCTTTGCCGTCTTTGGTCCATTTGGCTCGATGATCTGGGAGCATTCCCTTTTACCATGTTTGTCGTTTTTGGGAGGCAAGCTTATTAGAGTTTTCCAATTGTGGGCTGCCATGCTTTATTTACAAGATGCTTCGTGGCTGAATCATCCATCAAATTTGCGAGCCGGGTCAGCCGACTATGAATGACAAGACGTCGACATCGACGCAATGATGCAATGGCACCTGGCTATCTCTGCGTGGTAACCATGTGGCTGCAGCGCTAATCGAACTACAATGCCATCCAACTCGACCGGCCATGATGTGATAGTTACTAGGAGGCATATGCGGCACCGATATAGTTATTACATACATGCATGGCTCGTTGCTTTCTCTTTGACTGCACCGCTTGCATGAATGACAACGCCGAGGTTCAAACTCGCCGAGACCCTCATGGAGGGCAAATCCAGGGCAAATGCCAGTAGCATGCGGCGAGGGCTAGGCATCGCAATCTGGTGGCGGATAATCCGCAATGCCAACTACGGAAACGGGGCCTCTGATATTGCCGGCACTACGGAGTATGAGTTCACCATCTCATCTCTCAACAACATGTGGCAGTCTCAATCTTCCGCGATGGCCCGCCTTGTCCCACCAAAAGCCTCATCCCGAGTCACGTGCGCCTGTCTTTAATAGCTTGGTGCCAATTGGATCATGGACAGGGTTCCATCATTAGCTCGCTGATCTTCCCCTTTTTGACGCGAAGCCGGCGAGGTGTGGATTCTGTATTAGTGCAATCCTAGTTTCTTGGTGAGTGTCCGGTTTAATCTTTTTGTGTTCATGTTCCTTTACCACCAGTCTAGTATGTGTATGTACTTCGTCATCCTCCTGAGCGACCTGGACTTTGTTTTTTCTCTTCTCATCATCTCTTCCTCCCCCCTCTGCCTCCCCTTCTCTTTCTCATCCTGTCCGTCATCTGCATCTTGCTAAACCTCCACGTCGAGTACCTCTTTGTTCGCAAAGAGCCATTGGCACTTCCCTTCTTCTTGACGCTCCTTGTTGCCTTGCATGACGCCTGTCTTGCACCAGTCTTCAGCAACTGAAGCGTTTCGCGCATCGGCCCGTCGACTTCGAAAGCACAAATTCTAATCGAGTAACCAACCAGTCCCGCGTTGCACTCACGCCCTGCTCCAAAACCCGACTTCCGTATCCTCCTCTGTAAAGCCACTTCGAAACTCGCAAGAGAAAAAACAATCTCGCCAAAACCACCTTCTGTCCACCACCAAAATGCACGGCCTTCTTGAGCAGCTCCCGCTGCCTACCATCGATCGTCCTTTCGGCATCCACCTATGGCCCATTTTCAGCAAGGCATGGGAGGCTGTCGCTGGATATCCAGCCGAGGAGTTCAAGTTTGTGCCTTTCGAGACACCCATGTCCACTCTCAAGTCAACGTCTATTTTCATCGTCGTCTACTACTTTATAATTTTCGGTGGTCGTGAGTGGATGCGCAACCGCGAGCCCTTCAAGCTGAGGTCCCTTTTTCTCATCCACAACTTCTACTTGACTGCTATCAGCGGCGTCCTCTTGGTCCTCTTCATTGAGCAACTCGTTCCTGAAATCTACCACAATGGTCTTTTCCACGCTATCTGCCATATTGACGGCGGCTGGACTCAGCCTATGGTCGTCTTGTACTACGTGAGTTTCTGGCTCCCAGGTCTCGAAATCCTCTTGTTGATCTGCACGACAAGAATCATGCTAACATGGTGATGACAGCTCAACTATCTGACCAAGTATCTGGAGCTCCTTGACACCGTCTTTTTGTTCCTCAAGAAGAAGCCACTCAGTATGTTTGCCCGACGATTCTTACGATTATTTCGCTCCAATAGATATACTAACTGTCCCTTGAAGCCTTCCTCCACTGCTATCACCACGGCGCCACCGCTCTTCTATGCTACACTCAGTTGGTTGGTTCTACCTCGGTCTCTTGGGTTCCCATCACCCTCAACTTGACTGTGCACGTTGTCATGTACTGGTACTATTTCCAGAGTGCTCGTGGCATCCGTATCTGGTGGAAGGAGTGGGTCACGCGTCTCCAGATCATTCAGTTCATCATTGATCTTGGTAAGTAAATCACGGCGTTCAAGAATCCACGGGTCAGATTATGTTACTAACCACATGACAATAGGCTTCGTCTACTTCGCCTCCTACACCTACTTCGCTTCGACCTATTTCCCCTGGCTCCCCAACGCTGGCAGCTGCGCTGGCGAGGAGTTCGCTGCTTTCTCTGGTATCGCAATTCTCAGCTCATACCTCGTCCTCTTCATCTCCTTCTACTTTGCCACATATAAGAAGGGCGACAAGAGCACTACTCGCAAGTCGCTTCGCCGCATGTCGCAGGCTCCTCTCCCCGACCCGCTCCATGTTCAGGCTGCCGTCGCTGCCAATGGTCACAGAAATGGTGCTACCACGACCGGTGCCAAAACCCACGGCGCTAGCACCCGCTCCCGCAAGGCCTAAGGCCTCATTTCACAGTAATCTTCACTTTCAGCGTGTGTGCGACTTTTGACTCGTTACAACTGCAAAATGAAAGGAGCGACGTGGACACGATAATCCCGAGCGATCGTTGGTCAATAGACAAGGCATGGACTGTTTCCAGCTCTTGATCGGACACGCCCCTGTCAGGGTCAGCTGGGTACACAACACTTTATAATTGTACAGAAAATGAATGTGAATCATCTATTCTTTTCTTCTTTTTTTTTTTTTTTTTTTTTTTTTTTTTTTTGAGATACTAGGGGAACATAATACAAGCGGACAAGGACCTTGATGGGCATGGCGAGTTTCTACACAATTACATTCTTCGCGGTGTAGTTCTGTGGAAGAGATGATTCTACGAGTATCATTGTCCTGCAACCAGGGAGGATAGGTGGCTGATTAATGACAATTCGCACGGTTCGGGTGGGTTTACGGCAGGATCATGGCAGGATAAACCACTTCAGAAGGAGTTCGTTGGCTGGATTACTGATTGCTTGGCAGAGCATATGAGCTTGAAGGTGTCCTTAAGCACCTTTATTCTGTCATGCGTCTGTACAACTGGTGCATAACGGTGTGTTCCTGGCTCGGAGCGCGGACAGCAGCATAAAAGGTGCAATGTATCATTTAGAGTAATTGCTGGTGTGCTTTGCTTGAAATGACGGTTAGTAGGGTGGTTTGTCTGCACTGGCAACAAACAATTCTTTCTTCATTTAGATGACCGCCCAACAGAAGCTCAGACACATGTGCCGTATGTATATGATGTAATGCGCAGGTATCCAGCCTCGGCTGGGCGTCTTGAAATGAGATTGGGGATACGTATGGTCCCCTCCTCATAAGATAATAGATGGCGTCGTGGCGTCGTGAGGGACGAGTCCCCCGGCGGCCGCCTATCCGCCTTTATCAGACCCCACAGACACGAGGTAGCTTGGAGCCTGGTACAGTGGGTGTACCACCGCATTTCTGATGTCGCCAGGCTTGTTTGTACCTACCAGGTACCTAGGTGCCTAGTTTGCGAGGCCTGGGTCCTCGGTACATACATGGAGCATGGAGATGTCGCCGCTCCCTCGTGGAAAATGATTCACTACATGATGCTGCAGAGCATTGTGGCCCCCTAGCCGGCGTTATCCTGCAACAAGCTGCTTCCTGCTCTTGATCAACTCGGAAGGAACGCATCATTTCCTCGCACATTTACAAATTATTTGTTCTGCCCCTTGTTCTCGAACTTGGCACCTTTCAACCGAATGGCTTTGGAACTACAGAAACATTAGTAACTCCCTAGGGCATACCTACCTACCTAGGTACCTAACCTACCTACCATCGCGCGCCAACCCGGTTCCTGGTGACTCTTGTATGACAGTCCGTAAGTCTGATGTAGAGTTCCATCACTATGACTGTACTGGCATACAAGAGCTTTTACTCTTACGAGCTGTCACCAGGAACCACGTTGGCGCGGGATGGTAACCTGGCACCCAAATACCTCATACCTACCAGGTACCTACCAGGTACCTAGCCTACCCCCTACTAAATTAGGCGCTGTAAGCCAAGGCTCTGGTTCGCCTCCGTCCAGCATTGTTGTTCTTAGCTGGCGAGGAAGGCGCACCCGTAGTGCGCCGGGTCGGTGAAGGCGAACAACTGCCAGCCTGTCACGACAGGCCCCTGCACCTGCTCGAGACAAGAAGAAAAACGACAGGACGGGAGGGAAAAAAAAAAAACCGAGGGCAGTTCTACGGTTCAACGCCGCCACGCCCCAGTCCTACGAGAGCCAACTTTAATACTGTCAGTGTACCTATTATTTGACGGGACACAACAGGCCTCATTGAGGTCCGTCCTCAACCTTGCAAAAGAACCTTTTCCCACCCACACTCTCTTTGTCACTCGGCTCAGGGTACAAGTCATTTCCGTTCCCAAGACCCCCTTCTGCCCAAGCTCGACGCCAATTTCCCACCGCGCTCCACGACATACTAAAAGGGTGCGGCAACAACTTTTCGCATTCGATTCGAACTTCCCTCTGCTAGCGGCCTATTTGCCACTACCGCCATGAGACTACCATTCCGCAAGAAAGACAAGAAGCGAGACGCTCTGCCGGACGCTATCCCTGATGAACTTCGACGACGTATCACCGGATTTGCGTTAGATCCTAGCATTTACCCTCCATCCCGAAACTCTGCACAACTTGTGGCCACACTACCACCCAGGGTCCTCGCCCGAATCTTCACATTCGTTTGTCCACATGCCTTGGATGAGAGTTACGAAACATGCGAGGAGAGCGGAAATGAGAAAGGGTGCATGCTTTGTGATTTGCGAGACTTATCACGATGTGTGCAGGTGAATAGGACGTGGAGGGAAACTGGCCTCAAGATCTTGTGAGCTTCCGCCACCCCGATGCTTGTCTGTTCCATGATGATTGCCATTCTAGGGCATCATCAACGTAAACGTTGCGTTGCTAATTCCCATCCCTGCATATAGATATCATAGCGTTCGGATTGATCCTGTCCATTACTGCATGCTAGAGGCTTTTCTGGCAGAACGACGAAAAAAGACTTCAAGGTTTGACAGAAATGGAATCCCGGAAGATCCCGCACTTGCACGATTGAGGCTTTTTCGGCGAACAGTCCGCGATGACCCAACCAGACTGGGCAAGACCGTGGAGTTCCTCAAGACACCTTACATGATTCGTGAGTCGCGTCATATAGAGTTGGCGCAAACCATTGCCGTGCTCCCCAACTTGAAGTACGTCGACCTTCCAGAGGGCATGTTCTCAGACGAACCGGCGTATGCAACATTGCGGTTAGAGGTACAGGCGCGATGCCCTAATATTCGGAAGACAACCTACGTTGGTGGCTCGGAGAGCAGCTTTTCCACACTGATGTCTGGCCAGATCTGGCCGTCTCTCGAAGTCCTCGAGCTGAGGCAATTGAAAGTCGACCCCAAGCTTCTGAGAGGCGTGTTGACATGTCTGACAAATTTACGAGCCCTCAAGGTTGCCGAAACTTTCAGCCTGTCAGACGAGGTTTTGGCGGCCGATGAAACTTTGCCCCCTCTACCTGCCGTAGAGGAGCTGATCGTCAAAGACACGCCTAGTCTTACATCAATTGGGCTAGTGGACTACTTGTCATTTTACGAAACACAGAAAGCTCTCAAAATTTTGACGCTCAAAGACACAGGCATTCAGCCGTGGAGGTTGCAGGAAATACTGGCCATGGCCCCGTCACTGAAGACATTGGCCATTCAGTCTAAAGTGAAAGACCCCTTTCCAACCGGAGAGGGGATTCTACCCTTGGTGCACTTCCGGCTGAAAACCCTTCGTTATGAGATTTCCGCCATACCTTCGGCCGGACCGTTCACAACTCAAGGGCACTATTCATACCTTTCCAATTCTATCTTGGCCGGGGGTCTGCCCAAGCTCCGCAGACTATACGTGCTGGATGAGCAGTTCCCCGAACAGCTTCAGAACTTGCCGCCGCCGCCGACGGCGGGCTATAGTGGCGGGAGAGTCCGCTCAGGATCGAATACCAGCAGGCCGCCTTCGCTGCGCATATCTGGCCCTGGATTCGGCCCTCTGCCACCGATGTCTCCCACACGTCAGAACAGGCCGACTACAGCCAATCAGCACAAGAGGTTCAGCTCCACTAATCCATATGCGCATGTGGCTGGCAAAGGAAGTCTGGGGTCCGGATTACCACTTACACAAACACTGGAAGTCTTCACCAAGAGCGATGAGTTCGCCCAGTGGAACTTCGCTCGGGTAGATTCATTCACAGGCCGCGCCGCAGCGCCGCAACGCCGACCAACAAGCAGCTACGGTTTGGCCGCAGATATTGCAGGTCAAGGATGGGATCGCGGTGAAGCACGTCGCAGCGTCATGATAGGCGATGGAGCTGGCGCATTCCTGCCCGTATCAGGCGGCCAAGAGGCGTCCGCATCATTCACGCTCGGGCCGGTGCCTGTGCCGGAGGCCGCAAGTGCTATTCGACCACGCAGCAGGTCAGGACTCAGGGATCGTGTGATGTAGAACAGGCTACCACTTATCGGACGAGAACCGATTGCTGGAAACGAATCCCGTGAAGTGGTGGAACAAACAAGACTGTGTTGGAGGCACGTACGGTGACGATAAAGTCGCGGCTACAGTAGAATGACTCGTGCTTTTGTAACATGGTTGATTTGGTACGAAGCCGGAAGGGCGATTTTGGCATCTGCAAACTCCCTCAGTCCGTGTCTCTCCAGATAGAATCTCACTCAGAAATCTTCAAGATAAGCACAGATATGATAAGTTTATTACATTGCACGGCATGCGTTACAGACTTTGTTGCTCCTCAGTATGCTCTAGCCAAATGAATGATGGGACTTTAACGGCGTGAATGTGTCGTATCCCATCAGCTTTGTTCACCAAGTACATGACAATGCAATGCCTTCATTTGAGGGAAGTAAGATGAGTCTGTCATCTCCAAACCGGGCCACCCATAAGACAGGCAGTGCATGCGCGTACTTGTAATGAAAGTGCGTTCACATCGAATGTCTTTTGAGATGAAGAACTTATTCTGGCGTATTGAATCATGTGAATTCGGGCAATTGATGCACTGACAAAGCACCTTGTTCTCGTGGAGTAATAATGTCTTGCCTACACAAATTCCGATGAACGTCCCGCTCTCTTCCCGCTCTCTTTTCGCTCTCTTTTCGCTCTCTCTCGCGCTCCACAAGCGCGGGCAATGACACTTTCCCCGGGGCAAGCAATTAATAACCTCAAGCAGGATGGAATAATGGGGTAGTCGAACTGGCAACATGGCAAGGGTCGTTGTCAACTCCCCTTTTACAGGCCGAGCATTTTCAGCCGCGAAATGTGGCGTTGCTCCCCAGCACCAGGGGACTGCTCTCCTTGCGAGCCGTGCCTTTTGAACCGCAGACCTTCCCTTGACTGCTCTGGCTAAGGTTGTTTTACCGACCTCAAGAGTTACTCTAACTGATAGATTCGGTCCCCGCTATTACTGGCTTCCCAGCGCCTCTCCAAGCGAGCATTCTGTGCCATCGGACGATATCGCGAGAATGCCGAGAAGACAGGCAGCGGAACCTTGATGATCAACCAGTTCAAGACCTGCTCCCTCAATTTCCACCTCTGCCGAGCTGACACTTCATAAACGACCCGAAAGCTTCGGGCAACGGGTGTTGCGAGAGCTACTTATCGTCTCTGGAGCACTGTTCGCAATGGCTGGCCTCCTACCCAATTGGGAGTGGGATTATGACGGCCAACGCTGGTTCTACAAGTACAAGCCGACGGGACATATCCAGTACCACTTTCCCTCTGAAGGCGATGAGTTTCCCGACTTCATACAGGCTGGAGAGCCTGCCCCGAGCCTGGCTCCCGAAGAACTTGATGAGTCGCGGCAACAGGTCAAGAGACGGAGTAGAACTGGGTCTGGTGACCATATCCTGGCCACGAAGAAGCCGGCCGCCAGTGGAACAAGCGACGACATATCTAGCATGAGCGCGATAGCGAAGCCAGTAAGTACTGTGTGGGAAAGCGACGGCGAAGAAGCTGCGGTGGTTCAGCCGGAGAATTTCATGTTCCTGGGGCCAGGGATGAATGCAGATGTCAACCCTCTGAATGACGAAGGGGAAGAAGCTGCTGAGAGAGCGGTGGCTGGAGGAACAGGGGAGAGGGTAAAGGGGGCTAGTCCTTTGGGTAGTTCCAAGACAACGTCCATGATGGCGAAGAGCGAGCTTTCTTCTTCACCGACTCCTTCAACAAATACCTCCAAGGATACAGAGGTGGATAGGATTTCTGCTCCTCAAGGTTCTCCTGCTATCGAAAATACCGCTATCATTGAAGGCCATCCTGTTGTGGAGAGTGCTCCGGTGATTGAAAGTCCCCCTTTTGGTGGTGGCAACGCTGTGCAAGCTTTGGTAGAAAGTGAGCCGGTAACAACACAACCAGCCGAAGCAGACCCAAGTGCCACGGTCTCAGAAGCTCCTGATACACAGGCTGTTCAAATCCTTGACAGCCGTGAAATGCCTGTCGAGGTGCTGGGTGATACTACTCACCGATACGACCCTGTTGGGGTCGTAGCTGAAATGCCTACAGAACAAACTGGTGTGGCGCACATTGAACTGTATCCCGATCCGGTGGAAATTACAGATAATGCAATACTTGCGCCAATCGAGACAGTAAGTATGACTCATATGGGAATGGCTGAGCTGCCAGAGCAGAATAGCCCGGTTGACGGCAAAAGGAAGAATGTCTGTACCGTGAAGGCACCAGGGGAGAAGAAGCTTACGGCACAAGAAGAGAATGGAACTACGTCAGAAGCGGCGCGCAACGTTGAAGAGAGTCGTGGGCAAGCTGGCTCGACACATTGCCATTTTGTGGGCGAAGTCACCTCTCAGTCGCAGATTTCAAAGACAGAAGGTGGACAATCAATAATTTACTTGGCCCCAAAAGATGAAACTTACAAGATTACAAGAAAGCAACCTGGAAGTACTCCAGGAATACCTACAAAGTCCGGGAAGGAGAGGAAATCCATCTACCAACCATATAATCCAGGTCAAGCCAGCACCTCGCCGATGCCGACTTCAGGCAACAGACAAAGTATATCCCTCCGACGAGAAGACTCGTTGATAATGAGCCTGAAACGAGAGTCTGTCTCTGTGGACCCAAGTACTGTGCCCAAATCACTCTCTCTGCCGCATACTTCTACGTCAGCAGAAGTCGTCGGACAACCTGATTTAGAAGAAAGGCCGAATGAAAAACAAAGCGATGCTGAGGCGGGACTGGCACATGCTCCTTCAGTGTTAAAGCCAGCGAGGAAACCGAGGAATTCAGTTTCAGCCTTTTCACCTGGTCTGGCGCAGCAGCAAGTACCGCGGCCTGAAACGTCAGTTGGGCAAGACCAAGATGCGGTATTATCCAAATTCCCATATGTTCTGGGGCCCGTGAGAGGAAGGTCGCAAAGTCACTCTGCGCTAGTATCGCAACCAAGCGGTCTCCCGAATGGGCAGACTTCGAGAACAATTGCAAATTACCATGTTGGGGCTGCTTCGCCGCGACGAGGATCAGAACGGTTACAGACGCCACCACCACAGAATCAGAGAGAGTCGATGGGTCATGGAACCTGGGATGATCTCCAGATTATTCATCATATATCAGAGCCTTTGCACGCGCAGGCTGTTGCTATCAGACCGGCTAGGGCAATGTCTATATTAGTCGAAGCGCGAGGTAGTTCCGCGTGTTCGGTGACGACTCAGCTTACGCAAGAACAAGCAGCCTTGAACGTCTCGGGAGCCAACTCCTCAACTCATATTCAGACCTCTCCTGCCCAGAACGGCCAGGTTGGTTCAGAACGGCCTGTACGACCACAGATTGTGGCTGGGACTGACCATCATGATCCTGCTGGTGCAATTGGGGGCCCTTCTGTCGTTCTTTCTGGAAATGAACAGCACCCATCGACTTCGCAATTTGAGGTTCGGCCATTGCAGCGAGTTCACAACGCAGAAGCAGGCCAACCAGAGCCGCAATCACTTGGACATACTCAGCCACGAGCCGTCGTGGATGCTCTTTCAGGGCCCCAATCCCAGCAGCAAACAGGGCAACGAAGTGGCTTTAAAGTGTGTCAGTTCCAAGTTCCTCAGTTGCAGAACATTCGTAACATGGCGGCCGGTCAGCCACAGCTACGGAGAATTTCAGCGACAACATCTCTTGCAAAAGTTGATGGAAATTCGACCTTGATCACACAGCAAAAACAAAACCATTTGACACAGCATCAGTTGCCAGCCAAACAAGTCAAGACCCCTATACAGCGGATTGAACACAGTATGTCTGAAAGTGGTCAATCTCGACTTCAATCGGCCACATTGCACTCTCAGCCTGCTGCGCAAGCGGCTGAAGCTCAGAAGTTACGGAACGAGCAACGTCCTACGAGGGCCTCACTGTTCAATGTCGCACCGTTGCAGAATATATTGAATGCCGCAGCAGGTCAGCCGGTTAAGCTAAAAAGTCCCTCAAGCCGAGCATCACTACCTTCTGCGACCCAACAACAAACCGGTCAGACAGAGCTTGTGCTTTCGGGCGTCCGCAGGGCCTCTACTTACAATCGTGAGGACTCACCACATCGTTATCGAGCTGATAGTCAAGTTTCGTCCATTGGACAGACACCTACAGACCCATGCAGGCGGAGGTCATCCAACCCCCTTGCGAATGGGCCGAACTATACGTTTTCCCCCTTGACAGATGATAATACTGGCTCAGCTGTGCTGAACCAGCAGCCACCTACAGCCGCGAATAGCTCAGAACCACACATCCGGGGGGGAAACCCGGCTATTCCTGCCAAGGTCCGTGAACATGCTGAGGGGCCTTTCTTTCCTGCCCAGAGCACATATGGTGGACCACCATTTCAGAACAATCCGAGGTCGCAAAGCCAGCCACAACAACCTGCTTATATTCCAAATAACTGTGAGCCGCAGAAGAGTCATCAACTACCAGTTGTTCCTCCCAAATTGTTACAACAACAAATACCTCAACAACAATTTCAGCAAAAAGCAGACTTGGAGCATCCCATTAATGATCAGGTCAAGCCGAGGGCTGAACAACGCTCGGTGGTTCCCGTCAGCGCCCAGAATGAGATTACCCCTGGATCTGGTTACCTCCCTGGAAAGCTTGAAGACCACGACGGACAAGAACAGTCACTGAAGCTTTCTCAGTCCCAACAAAGAACAAGACCGAGCATGCCAGACATGCCGTACAAATTGCATGGCCCTGCTTTCTTTCAGCGGAAACCTGTTGCTTTGGGGCAGGTTACCGGAGCAGCGCAACAGCTAGGACCTACATGTGCTGCACAACCTTCCACAAATCAATTGATGCCCGATCAGCATCCTCAAGGAGTACTCCACAGCCAGATGGCTCCTGCGTCGATGGTTCCGGGGGCCCTCCGAGGGCAATGGTATTCAGTGGATAATCAGAACCTGCCTCTTGAAGGACAACAAGGCGGCATGGAGAAAGGAAGGAAGTGGGCGACATGGTTCAAAGGCGATAGTGGTAGATTCAAAGCACCACAAGAAGCCCAGATTATGCCGCCACAACCTGGACCAATTCAACAATGGACCGACGGCTCGTACAGTCCTGCTCATTTGTGGCAGCCAGGACGACAAGGCCAGCCTGGAACTGGTGCTTCGGTTCAGGCTCAACCTCCATCCATATCGGAATCCGCTTCGATTCATATGGCAGGTTCAGATAGAAAAAGCCAGCAAAGTCAACAGTTGTCGCTCGGCCAAGCTCCGATGCCCATGCCAATGCCCGGACCAGCATGTACAGCACCGAGTTCTGGGTTGGGACAAATGCCTGGGCAGCCCCCCTCCGGACACTTAGTTCAAGGACAGACCTTCCAGGTTCCTATCCAGTTGAGGCCAAGACAAGATTTAATACCTCAGGGACAAATGCATACTGTTCAAATGGCTCAGATATCCCCAGGACAAGCGCCTCATATGCTGTTAGGACAACCACCTCAAGGACAACCGCCGATTCAGACCCGTCCAGGGAATTTAGGTCCTACCCAAGCCGACCCAAGCCAGCCAATACCTAGAAAGATACACCCTGCTCATTTCCAACACAACCAGAACGTATCTCCAGCACGGCCTCCTTCTCAGACTTCTCCTAGGTGGCTGCCTTTCGGACAGACATATTTTGGACAGACCCATCCTCTCAGCATGCCTATAACGTCCCCTCCACAAGGCATGCCGGATCGAGGACAATTAACTATGGGCCACTCCAAGACACCCTCTAACTCGAGCTATAATATCGTTCCCACACAGTATTTGCAGTCTCAGCAACCGCATTAACGGGGGCTTCCAAGTCAAGGAGAAACCTAATAGCAGCATTTAATGTCAGCTCCTCCCTTTGCCAACTGCAGCGGTAGTCGCCCGCCATCAGATCAATCAGCGAGGGCAAATGACAAAGGACTCAGAAAACCGCAGTGGACTCCTCTGGAGGCGACTGGGGTAGTGAGGAGTCTTAGGACCGCTATTGATCTATCAGGTTCCATTTCCATTGAGATCAGGCCCTTTTGGAAATACTTTGCATGTATTGCCATTTCGATATCAATTTCCTAGGTAGTTATTTTATTGCATTAGCGAGCATAAAGAGTAGTTGCATGAGGTTTACAAGCTGAATGAAATTGGCACATCCCGTTCATGCAATTTGGACACTATTTCACGGTGAAAAAATGCATCAGTTCAGAGTGAAATCAAAGTTGCATGCGCTCATAGATAATGATTACTTGACAGGTGTGCACGTGACAGCGCGTCACTGGCGCGGTGCTACACCTTGTGCCCCCACCTTGTGCCCCCACCTAGGGCACTTGGTCGTGCCTCTTAATGAAAAACGACGCACTTTGAATGCTCGATCTAGAAAAGGTGTAGCAATGCCGCGCGGCAAAGTGCCATGACACGGTTCATGTCGCTCACTCAGGCAGAAAAGGCCGCCCTAGATGGGAGCAATGAATCTCCGGACAGTCAGGCGATTTTGGACGCCTTCAAGGCCGAATTCGGGGTCGGAACGGTACGTACCCAGTTGCAGTGAAACTGGAGCTCGTTCTGGAGTCACACCCCGGTCAGGTTCGAACTGCTGACGCACCCACCAGATGAGCAGCTTGCCGCCCGTCCGTCACATCAAGGTAAGAAAGCCTCATTTAGCTATGTTTGCATGCCTTCGAGTCAGACATCCGAGACTGATGAGATTGGCTGCAGAATCCCTGTCTTGTTGCTGTTCAATCTCTGGCCACTCAGATACGTGCGCCCGAGAGCCATCCCAGCGCCGACAAGGATCTCGCAAGCCACCCTGTCCGCCCTGGGAAAAATCAAATAACCGGCATAGAACGTGACGTGTTGACGAACACTGCCTTCGTGAATGAAGCGCGGCCAGGCCAGGACGTGCAAGTTGCGGATAGCCTTCCAGAACCAGCGCCAATTAACGGAGTTTTCTACCCAGACAATGGGTCCGTCGTGATCGCGGGAATCGATCATGCGTCTCGCTCAACCTATTTGACTGCTAACAACGAGCCTTCGTTGGCACCTGGCCGTGGTCAGAGCGTACTGAAGATGGATGGCTCCCAACAGACGCCAACACAGGTCAATGAAGATCGAGACTATGTCGCATTTTGCGAGCCCTTACCTTCGAGTCCGGCCGATTGCACGCAAATCACCAATAATGAAGAGCCGCGGACGCTGAATCCCGACGATACTGGCGCTGTCAACTTTGGTAGCCTGAGTGAACTCCCGAGACCTTCATCTCAGGTATCTGAGGATGGGGGGTTCGAGAACACACGCGGGAAATGGAGGTTGCCTTCCGATTCTGCTACGCCGTACAAGCCGCACGCTTTACCACCGGAAACGCCTGCAGTGCCTACTAACCCTTTTGGAGCAAAGAACGATGCCGGTGCGGTTCCCTTCGGGGCTACCCAGCTCTTTGGACAGACACAGATGCTATCGTCCGCCGTCAAGCTAGTCAGTCCAACATCCTCGCGTCCTTCACCCGCTGTATTCTTCAATGCCATCGAGACATCACCATTGAAAAACCGAACGAATGTTTCGTCACCTACCGAAATTCATATGTCTAGCCCTACCAGACCACACGAAGTCCCTGCAACAGTGTTCAAGGATAAAAACCTTTCAATCATTGCGGAGGAAACTCCAGTGCCTCGCCAGTGGCCAAGGGAAGACCTGATTCCAGAATCGCCAACCATGTCAAGACCATCCGTGGGATACCAGCCGATGGCTTATTACGAGCCAATGAAACTTTCGCAAGAGCGGAAAGGCTCAGACAAACGACCACGCAAACCCGATCTGTATGGCGACTCCGATGACGATGCTGTACAAAAGCTTGAACGAAAAAAGCGTGCAGAGAGAAAACGCGCCATGGCGGCGAAGGAGATGGATAGAGTTAGCTTCGTCAGGACGCAGCATCAAACATCGCCACCTAGTGGGCGACCTGGGAAACGGAGGAAAGTTGGTGTCTTGGTTGATGCCAACGCGGATAAGGAGAACAAGGTCGATAGAATAGCTCAGTCTTATGTGCGAGAGTCACAGAAGGTTGTTTCGCAATCCGCTGAACCACCGTCTATAGAATCGACCAAGGCGACGCCGGGAGATGTTGCAGGAGATGAAGATGAAGGGGAAGATATCCGTGAGCCTACCACGGGCGGGCAACAGTCAGACGTTAGGGCTATTGAGGAAGAAATGATACCGGCTACTAGCCCGATGCGCTCCTCGCCAGCTATTCAGCCGCGAGATACACCCTCGGCATCAGAACCCGAACCCCTAACGCTGAGACGCAGCGCGACAGAACCAGACTTGGATGTGATCGACTCTTCCTCACTTCCTATGCGGCGACGGTCTCATCGAACATATGGTAGAAGGAGTCATAGCACACGAATGCGTTTGGCCCTCATGTCGTCGGTAGGTGCAGATGTGGGTGCAGAAGAGCCAGCAGATTGTAATCTTGAGCCACACCTATGGCAGCTATCGAACGAGAGAAACCAAGATGAAGAGAACTTAGAAGACGCCGTGAAGCCCCATAACGTGCCGACGAGCTCTAACTCTGAGCCTCGTCCCCAGATGGGGACTCGATCAACGCTGCGACCACATCGCGCCGCCCATTACATAATTACACCCAAAACCACTCCAAGTACAAAAAACTCGCCCATATCAAAACAACCTAAGTCGATCGATCTGATATCGTCCGAGAAAAGCATACGTCTCTCACGTAAACCAACGACAAGGCATATGACGCGGTCTGGGTCGCCACAGCCACTGACCAAGGCTACGAGACTTTCACGGCGGTCAATGCGAATAGATTCAGACTCCACTGATGAGTTGCATCGTTCACCATCGAAATCTGGCCGTCCTCTTCGAACAAGCCTGGCACAAGCACCGCGAAGTTGCCGGCTGTTCGACGGCATGGTGTTTGCCCTCTCATTCTCCGATAACGAGACACAAAGAGCAAAACTTGAGGCGATCATCGCACAAGCGGGCGGAACTATACTACATGAGGGGTTTCAAGAGCTCTTTGAGGCATCGGCCCTGCTTTCGACTACCGCAGTGGTGGATGAGAGTGATAAGTTTCTTACGCTAGGGAGGACAAATAGCGACTACGGCTTTGTGGCTGCCATTGCAGACTCCCATTCCCGCAAACCCAAGTACATGCAGGCCCTAGCGCTTGGCCTACCATGTCTTGCTCCGAAATGGGCATACATGTGTCTGAAACGCGGTGAAATAGTAGACTGGATGCCATATTTGCTTTGCGCAGGGCAGTCACAAGTCCTCGGGAACGCTATCCGATCACGCACCTTGTCACCGTATCACGCACCGGACGCCAAGCTGGCTGACATCCTTGCAGAACGAGACAAGCTGCTCGAAGGTCAAAAACTGTTAATTGTGGCGGACCAAAAGAAGTCACGCAGGGAGACGAAGCAGCAGTATCTCTTCCTAGCATTAGCCCTAGGGCCATCCGTCATTTCGAGAGTATCGACAGTTCAACAAGCGGGGAATGCGATTCGAAAGGCTGAACTGGGCGGCGCCCCATTCGAGTGGATGTATATGGATTCGTCCACCGGCACGTTGGACTCGGTATTGGCCGCGGCGCAAGAGACGTGCAGGAAGAAGAGGAGGCCTACCGCTGTGGAGGCCATGGGGCAGAACGTGCGTGTCTTGACGCACGAGCTCATGATACAGAGTCTTATACTTGGCAGAATGGTGGAGGCTGATGAGATGGATTGAGAGGTTGCTCCTTGAACAAGTTTGGAGGTTCTAGATAGGATCCTGGTAGCGCCGAATTGTCTACGTGCCGTTGATGTTCACCTTACGTTCCTGTAGCTATGTTTGCGAGCCTTGATAACCTCCCGAGCAGCCAATGGGCCTGACTTGAATTCTAGAAGGATGGAGGTTTGATTAATAGCTTCGAGTGTGCCCAAGTGGAAAACTGCATTGTGGATAAAGTCCGTAGTCTCTTTTCTTCAGAGAGCGAGCTTGGTCTTTATCGGTTGGACTTGTTGAGCCTTGGACAGCCTTTTTGCAACCGATGACGAGCAACTTGAGAGCTATTTCAGAGACCATGGTTGTACAGTTCATGTGGTTCAACACTTCGCCTGGACCAGCAGTTGCTCAAGTCAAGCTTACATCTTCCCGGCCAAGTAAGGCAGTGCAAATAAAATGTCTGGGTTGTAGTACGAGCTGTGCGGTTGACTGTTGAGACGAGGGGGCTTCGTGGTGTCTCACATTCAGGCAAGCGATGCAATTGTTCCGAGCATAGATAGATGGACAGAGTAGCATAATTAATTACCGTCGTCGATAAAGCGATAGTCTGCTCCGCTTCTCGCCGTTCTCTGAAGGCGCCGGTTCGGGCGGGCAAAGCAAGTTCCATCTCGGCCTCCTTAATCTCCGACAATTTACCGTCGCTGAGAGCACAATGATGAAACGAATTGATCGGCCGCGGTCGGGAATTGCTGGAAATGCGCCCCCCGCGATCGCTAGCTCATCGCCGGAAGCACCGGGGATTAAGATCAGACGGCATGGGAGTGCAAAGGCGCACTGTGTGAAGAGGGATAGAGGACGTCAAGCTGTGATGGGAAGTTCTCAGGCGACAAGGAGCCATAATTATGGTCCACGGCGAACTGGGGTAATGTATCCACGGCGTGGGTAAAGCCGGCGGCATTATGTGTCATGCGACGTATAACGACGGTTTTTTTTTTGGTTTTTTTTCGAGGTGCTGTCCATCCGGACGGACTATCCATGTAAATCGGATCTTGGGTGGTGTTGTACTTCTCTCAACTCTTGAAACTTGCCGGAGCTAACTTCCACATGTTTCTCATTTCTGGGAAGATGAGTTGCTTTGTAGTCTGGCATTTTGATTCCCAGAGTCAAAACTGAAGCAAATAACATATAAATAAAGGGAAAAGAAGAGAAAATAAACTTCAGCTCAGTCACGCGACAGTGTCTCAAAGGTCAACGGGAGTGTCGGATCAAGGACCCCTGCTCGTATCCGTCCTCGAGTCCTTTGGCTGCAATTTATTTCCACACCTGCAACATGTTTTCCGTCCACCGGCGCTACCGGAGGATCAAGTCGTGGGAAAGCCTGTGTCATCAGTTCAGATGTTCGAAATCGTCATCGGTTCAAGTTTGCATTTGCGAGTTGCATCGGCAAGAGATGCGGCGGCGTAGTCACGTGACTTTAGCGAGCGGGGGCTGAGTTGCCCGAATAGGTAGGTGGCATGATGGGGAATCTACGCGGACTTTTTAATGCCTGCGCTAGATCGGGGGACCCCTGCCTGTCATGATTGGTCAATCTGCCTTGCTTGCGCGCGAAGGGTGACGGACCTTCATACATGATGGGCTTGTATTTAGTCAATGCGTGCGAGCAAAGCGGCACTGAGAATACGCCGTGCGGCAGCATCATATTCCTGCATCGCGTCGATGGAGTCGGTATGACCACGCACGCATCGAGGCATTGTACCAGGCACCTAGAGGTAATGACAGAATGAATGGCAAGACCGGTCCATGGCGGCTCCCCTCTTCGGGAGCCACTCCCCAATTGACTGGTCCACAGCTCAGGTCAAGGGCCTTGGCATGCATGGTCTTGGCACTGCTGCACTGCTGCACTGCACTTTCCGTTCCTTCCTTTCGTAATTTTTTTATTCTTCCTTTTGTTTCCCTGTGTGAGCGTGTCGCACGGCGCAGATCGCTGCAGTTGGCCGTCAGTGGGCCGGTCTGAACGGACTTTGAAACTGCACCGGGCGCTTTGTTGTGTCGCGGCTGCCCACGGCTGGCTAACTAACTGACAATACCTCCCTAGGAGGTAGGCAGCTCATCGGCATTGCAACCGCCGTCGAGCAGAGTCCGAAGGGTGTAAAAAGATGCTGGTTGCCATGCATTCTTTAACAAGGCCACAACCGCTTCGCAGCTGTTTTTTTTTTTTTTTTTTTTTTGTGTCTTTACCTTGTGACGATCCCATTCCGAACAAATCGCAAACAAACAGATCGACGTGTTGTTCCCTCCCGCGTAGTGTGTGCTTGAGTCTCTCAACGCCAGACGGCTTTCTTGAAAATTATTATTATTATTTTTCCATTTTCTTTTGCTTGCCCTATCCCAAAGCCTGCTCGCATACTGGCTCCTGGCGCTTGATCTCGTTTGCTGCCATCGCTTGCCGCCCTGAACTCTCCACAGCCGTGAAGATGGCGCTGGGCACTTTCCTGGAGCCGCTTGTGGTGGTGACGTTGCTGTTTGGTGGTGCTTGGCTCAACAGAGACAAAGACTACAGCTTTAGTGAAGGCCGCCAAGCTTGGCACGCTTTCGATACTGCCTTCAAAAGGAGCGACGAGCTCGGCAAACGCAATCTATCTCAGGAGAGCCTTACCCCGTCTTCTGAAAGCAGCTGGGGTCATTCCACGCCGTCGATACACGATCCGCTCACGCAGCGTCAGCGGAAAATCAGCATTCTGGGATACGAGAAAATCGTCTTCTCACCAAACACATTGGTGTTCAAGGACAGATTCCTGAGCAGAGTGCTACGAAAGTTCCCTTTTCTCGTCGAAGCGTGGTACTGGGCACTGATTTACTGGGTAAAGGCTGATATTGTAAATTACTTGATTTATCTGACACCATACGCTAATCTTGGCTTGAAGATATATCAAATCGCTCGCGCTTTCACTGCTTTGACCCTCGTAGAAGGCACCGTCAATGTTGCTCGTCGACATGCCTTGAAAGTTGTCCATCTCGAACAGCGCCTTCACATATTCTGGGAAGTGCCTATTCAACAGTTCTTCCTGCAACGCCCGACATTGATACATTGGATCAACAGAGTGTATTCATTCATTCACATTCCCGGCACCATTTTCTTCCTCGTTGCGCTTTATTATCTGACAACAACTCGCAAGCGTTGTGTCATTACCGGACGCATTCAAGCCGACAATGTCAGTGCCGGCCCAGGGCTTTACGAGGCTCGGCGGCGAACCATGGCTGTATGCAATCTGATTGCATTTGTCGTCTTCACGCTGTGGCCCTGCATGCCTCCAAGACTGTTGAGCGATCGTGAATACGACGGGGACAATGCTATCGAGGCAAAGGCCTTCGGCTTTGTGGACACGGTTCACAGCGCCGCTGGTGAGAGCAGTGTCTGGACAACAAACAAATTCTGCAACCAATATGGTAAGCATGAACTCTGCCAAACTTTCATTTTCGTGGACGTTGCTCATATGTGGTAGCGGCGATGCCGTCGTTGCATTTTGGTTATTCATTGCTCATCGGTTTGACGATTGCGACATTACCTATCGCTGGTCTTCGCCCGACCTCATGGAAGCGCATGAGCATAGTCGCGTTCGGGATGTCCTATCCCACGCTTATTCTTATAGCCATTGTCGCTACTGCAAATCACTTCATTCTTGATGCCGTCGCTGGCGCTCTAGTTTGCGGCGTTGCATGGCATGCGAACGGAGTTCTCCTGAACTTCTGCGTCTTCGAGGATTACTTCCTATGGATGGTGAGAATCCACAAGCCGATCAACGTGACGGAATGCGATGTTGCCATTGAATCTAAGTTGCACGAGGGACTTTTGAGTCCAGTCTAATGCTGCAGGGTCGGAGCATTACGCCAGGTATGCGTTTGGAAGTAAAGAAAAAAAAAAAAAAAAACATAGCATTAAGGAGTTCTGCATTATAGCGAGTCCAGCCTCTAGCTTCTGTAATATACCAACTTTTCGACCACATTTCGGGCTGTTCCTGGATAATTCTTTGCCCACAGAGGTCGCAAGACAAGAGGAGAATTTCTACCTCTTGGCATTGCAGCTCGACGCATTTTGTCATATAGCTCAACAAGTTTTTGTCATGTCGCACTATTGCAGAGCTTCGTTGAAAGTGCAAACGCTAAAAAAGACCAGCTGTATAATGGTATATCAAAACACCGGTTCGTTAGCAATGACTTGCAAGGTATCGTGAATTGTTGACGCGTGGTTTGTTGCTGCAGATGGGAAGGTGGGGTACAGCTGCCGTGGGTTGTCGTCATCGTGAATTATTCCAGGCTGTTATTGTAATCTGTCTGAGGGTCCGGTCCATGCTCATGTATTGATTGGTGGATTAATCATCCGCGTGGGTACTGGAGGTACTGGGTGGGGGTACCGGGGCTAGCCGACCTTAGAAAGTGAAGCTGCTCTTACTAGATGTATAGTATAGCAGCTGCTATTGGCCAGCCAGCATCTTGGTTGAAAAATAAAAAATAAAAAATCACATTTGCCCCTCCATGACGGGCCGCGTGGACGGAGCTGCCAACTACATGCCAACTTGCGCAGCTGTTTCCATACCGAGACCGACCTACACCCACTGTACGTCGTCATTTCAGCCCCGTCTCCCAGCTCTCTCACATGTTTCATTCAACACAACTCGCCCGGGGCCTCAAACGTGGCCGCATCTGTTCTTTGCATCCTGCCTGTTGTTAGCTTTGTCGACCTCGCCCCGAATTCGCCTGTTCGAAAAAGAGCATCTCGCTTGCAAGCTCAGAACGACGAAACGGTGCCCCACAGTCGCTGCACCGGTTCGCCACTACTCGAATACGACGACACCGGCAGACCATGACCTTGACCCAGCAGTCCGACTACTCGCACAAGGATTCGGCGCGCTCTGCATCTCCTTCAGCAAGCTTCTACGCCATGAGTGACGATGAAGAGGGTGGTTATGACACTGTTGCGCACACAGAGACGGGCAGGGGAGTAAAGTTACTGTTTTCCAAAAGCAAGGTACGTCTCGGCCCTGGTCTTCTCGATATGACTTCATCACATGTGCTCAATATGGGCGCAGGTCTATGTGCATCCAACACCATCAGCAAAAGATAATATAGCCGGCTATATAGCACTTCTGCAACAAAAGCCCTCGTCATCTGGCCGCCCGACCTCATCATCCTCGCACGAGTCCACTTCGCCAGCATCCGCTGATCTTCTATTGGCATGGGTTCCTGAATCAGTACTTGGCGATTCCGCCAGTATTTACGTCAAAGTCGACCTTTCCGATGGCGATTCACCACCCAAACAGTCATATCTCGTTCCTCCTCCGCCAACAGTCACTAGTCATAGTGGCTCAGTAGGCGGCTATGCCTTTGCCGTGCCCGTTAGCGCTATCTACTCGCTTCTTGTGCGCCCACCAAGCCTGGGTTGGTGGTATGGGTCCATCATTATCAACTCTCGTGCGGGCGACAGTTTTCCGGCCCTATTCTTCCACGACGATGAATGCCAGAGCACTATCCTGCAGAAGAAAAAGCTGGCCAAGGATAACTTTGACCCCTTTGGCGAGTCGGGGCAGGTCTTTTGGGGTGCTGACGAAGTGCTACGATGGGTCAAGAGATATGTCAAGCTTGAGAGGTCGGGGGCTGAGCCAAATGTTTACCTAGTGGAGCCCAGCCCGGAAGACCTCCTCGGGTTTGGAGGAAAACAAGCTGCGTCAAAAAACACCCAAAAAGACTCTCAGGCTGAGGCTAGCCGAGACGCGGAGATGGATCCCTTTGTCAAACTGATCAAGGAAACGGGCTGGAATATTATGAACCAGTTCAGCAAGGTTACCACGTTTACGAGAAGGGCGGCACAAGATCTTGCAGACAACAACAATCTGCCTCCGCAGGTGAAGAGACTGCTTAAAAACCCCGAGGTACAGACTCTGCAGGATGAATTCGACAGCGCCAGGATTTATCTAGCTCGGTGGGCTATGGGCATTGCTGAGCAGAGTGAAAGAGACAGACGTGGTCGTATTTGGACAGTCAAGGATGTCGTGGACCTGGAGGACACAGATGTGGGAGAGTTTGAGCTACTCGAGGGAGCTAGTGCCCTTTCATTGGAAGAAAGACGCAGAGCAGTCACCATGGCAGAATGGGACACGTTCTTTGACCCAGAAACTGGCCGGCTATCAGCGACAGTGGACGAGGTCAAGGAGCGCATCTTCCACGGCGGACTGGACGCTGAAGATGGCGTTCGTAAAGAAGCATGGCTCTTCCTGCTTGGTGTGTACGAGTGGTACGGAACTTCCGATGAGCGAAAGGCACAGATCGCTTCCTTACGGGACCAGTACTACAGGTTAAAACATTCGTGGTGGGAAAGGCTTGAAGGGGAGGGCGGCGAAGGCGAGACCGGAGAGTGGTGGCGAGAACAAAAAGGAAGAATTGGTATGTTCTGTGTGGATGAGTTGAAGCGTGTTTGTCAGACGAGAGATGCTAACTCCCTCGAAGAAAAGGATGTCCACCGAACTGACCGCCATGTCGCCATCTTCCAAGGCGAAGACACACCTCACCCGGATCCTAGCTCTCCGTTCGCGGACGTGGGCACAAATGTGCACCTCGAACAAATGAAGGAGATGCTCCTCACGTACAATGAATACAACAAAGACCTTGGCTATGTTCAGGGCATGTCTGACCTCCTGTCTCCCATATATGCTGTCATCCAGGATGATGCAATTGCCTTCTGGGGGTTCCAAAAGTTTATGGAGCGTATGGAACGCAATTTCCTGAGGGACCAATCGGGAATGCGCAGTCAGCTTCTTACGCTGGACCATCTTGTCAACTTTATGGATCCCAAGTTGTGGAACCACCTACAGTCAGCGGACAGCACTAATTTTTTCTTCTTCTTCCGCATGATTTTGGTTTGGTATAAGCGAGAGTTTGAATGGCCAGATATCCTGCGGCTGTGGGAGGGTCTGTGGACTGACCACCTCAGCGCAGAGTTCCACCTGTTCATTGCATTGGCCATCTTGGAGAAGCATCGGGACGTCATTATGGAGCACCTTAAAGCGTTCGACGAGGTTCTGAAATATGGTAGGTCTACGAACCCACTCTTCTGGAGACGTTGAGCTCATCTGATGCTGACCTGTGTGGTAGTAAATGAGCTTTCAAATACCATGGATCTTGAGTCCACGCTCATACGAGCTGAGGCATTGTATCGCAAGTTCCACCGGCTCGTCGAGGCCATTGACAAGAAGCAGAACTTTCCCGCACCTCGAGAGGAATCCTCTGCAGGAGAGCAGTCAGGAGAGCAGTCGTCTGGACACGCCAAGGCCGGACAGTCACCTGGCAATAACAAGGGCAAAGGCACAGATTCGCAGCAAAAGGTCATCTCGGCTGAGTTGAGGAAATTGCTGAGCAGGAAGGTGGAAGTCTTGCCACGAAAGACGGTAGCGCAAAAAGGAGACGGAATGCCAGGCAAGTAGTGTGCATGGGTATAGTTGTTGGGGCCGTTATTATTCTGGCGTTGGTCAACGTGCTTGGGTTCTGATGTGTATTTATTCTTTTTGCATCGCCGTTCAGTCGTCTCGGAAGCAGATGCTCTTGAATTGTTCCTCGCATCTTCTTGCCGTACAAGGAATATATCCATCTTCACACTTGCTCTGTAGTACGCTCTAGCAACAAGAAACGTTGAAGGATGAAAGTAGCATTACGTATTATGTCGTACATCTCATGACCAGCAATGAGTCTGACACCCCGTCAAGAAAGAAAAAGAAAAAACATCATCTGTAACCCCTCGGACCGCTCGGCAGGCCCTGCCTCCTCTGGCCAGCAGCACCACCACCATAACCCCCTCCCCCAGGCGGTCCATGACTTCCCCCAGACGCACGCCGATCCTCAAACGAACTGCCCCCCGAAGGAGGTTGAAACTGCCCGCCAGCCTGCGAAGGACTAGGCTGCCTCGCGCCCCCCCACAGCCTCTGCTTCAGCCGATCCTGCGCCGACGAGCCGCCAGCGCCCTGCGCGACCCCAACCCCAACGCCCTGATAACTCCCCTTCCGCTGGCTCGGCAACGGCCGCACCAGGACGTCCTCCCTCGAAGGCGCCCTCCCGGCCCGCAGGCCCTGCTGCTGCTGCTGCTGCGGCGGCGGCGGCGGCGGCGGCGCGCTGTCCCACAGGCTGCTCAGCCCGCCCGTCGAGCCCTGGCTCTGGCCCTGGCCCAGGTTCAGCCCGCCGTACCGCGCGCCGACCTGCGACGGCGCGTACAGCGGCTGGGGGACCGGCGCCGCGGCCTTGGGATCGGGCGGCAGCCAGCCTGGCAGGGGGCGGCCCTTGTCGGTGTAGTAGTTGCGCAGGACGCGGCACACGTGCGTGTCGTCCTCTGTCTCGCCGTCGTTGTCGGACGAGAGGAGGGTCGAGCGGAGGGACGAGATTTGCGAGGTTGTCTTTGTGAGGATGTTGGAGTACCACGATGTCATTGCGTGCTTTTTTTTCTTTCTTGGGACTTCGTTGGCGAATGATTTTACGACGGAAGCGCTGCTTTCTGTGCCCGTGGTTGTTGGAGGATGGAGGGGAAAGGGGTTTTGGGATCAGCAGGTTCGGAATGGTTGTTTGCTGTTCTGTTGCAGCTGTGGGTCAGGGACTGGGACGGGAGGCGTGCAATTGGGCGGCGTTTGAAACACTCGGAACTGACCTGAACTGGTACACGGGATAATACGTTTTTCTTTCTTTCTTTTCTTGGCGGTGCAGATGGAGCAAGCCATTACATTGACGCCGCAACGCCTAGAACATGCATTTCGTGGGCAGCACGAGTTCATCGCACATTTGACGTGTATGCAATGCAAACCATGACGGTGTGGTGCAGTCTCTCTAACAAGAACCCTCCAAACAAACAAACAAAAATACAACCTTCCCCAGCACATTATATTACCACGACAAGTCGTTGGTCAGCGTCAACTTCTCCTTGGCCGCCTCACCCTTGAGCTTCTTGCTAGCCACCTTGAAGGCCTTGGCACGCTTGCGCTTATTGCCAACCTGTTCCTCCTCCTCCTCGCTCTCCAACCAGTCCTCCAAATCCTCAAGCTCATCCTCCTCGCTCCCCTCCACGTCAGAAACATACTGCACCTCCTTCTCGCCGTCCTCAGCCTCGCTGTCCAGCTCCTCAAGCTCGTCCCCAGACAAGACGCCCTCGTCCAGGTCCTCATCACGCTCGCCCCGGCCCTCCCTCTCCATAGCGTTGAGCACCTTCTTCCAGATCTCCTCGCTGACGTTGAGCGGCTGGTCGCCATACGCGCCCTGCCGCAAGCGCTCGACCAGCTCCCGCTCAATCGTCCTCTCCAGCTTGGCCGCCGCCTCGGCCTTGCGCTCCCGCGCCTGCTCGCGGTGCCTCACCTTGGGCGCCAGCTTGGGCACCAGCTTCTCGCCGAGGCGCTCCTCCTCGGCGGCGATTCTCCGCATGCGGATCTGCACCTGCGTCAGCCGCGTGAGGCGCTGCTTGCACTTGTGGACCAGGAACTTGGGCCAGTAGATGAGCCGCTCGTCGATCTGCGCCAGCGCCTTCGTGTAGTTGTTGGACAGCTTGATCTTTTCCCACATCTTGGACGGCAGGTGCGCTCGCTCGACCGTCTTCATGTACAGGTAGAGGGTCTGCTTGGTCGGGTGCTGCCGTACCGTTGCGTAGCGTGAGTTGGCGAGAGGACATGATTGTCGGTTGCAAAGACCTGTGACGTTGTATTCATTGCGGCAGAAATTCTGATTCTTCTCCGTCCTGCGTTGGGAGTAAAAATTGTTCAGCTTTTTTTTTTTCTTTTTTTTTTCTTTTTTTTTTTTTTTTTTTTTTTTTTTTCCTTTTTTTTTTTTTTTTTTTTTTTTTTTTTTTCTTTT
>KQ061688.1:272984-284570 GCA_001008035.1 Atkinsonella texensis
TTTTTTTTTTTTTTTTTTTTTTTTTTTTTTTTTTTTTTTTTTTTTTTTTCCCTTTGACTTTCTTCTCTTCTTTTGTTTTGTCTTCCTTCTCCGGATAAGGACACTGTACAGAGTGGGAAATACGTACTTTAACTTGAAGGAGCAAAATTGCTGGTTGATAATCTGCCAGATAATCTCGTCGGATGCCATATCTCCTGCAGTTTGTTTGACGCCGGAAAAAAGGGCACTTTGTTCACAGCTTACATGGACGAATTCCCTCAAGTGCCCATAAAAGGACAAGGTTGAAGAGAGAGAGAAAAAAGATCCTCTGTTCTCAGAGGCGTAGTGAACAAGCGAGGCGGAAAAGACTGGCGATTATTTTTGTTCAGCAGAGCCCGCAAGAAAGTTTCCGCTTCTAGATTTTTTTTTTTTTTTTTTTTTTTCGCCCGGCCGTGATAGGCGGGAGGTCCGCCGTGTGTGCAGCCGCCACACCGCCTTCCCACTTGGCTGCATGCCCGGTGGCGGAACAATGCGTTCTCCGTTGCTGCGCCTGACGACCGAACAACTAACAACGACTTGAAACTCCAAAGCTGGCCCGCATTCAGCCCCATCGACGAACCACCCAACTGTACGACACCATCTACCATTCTCCCCTGCTCACGAAATCCAAAGTCGAAACTTCCCCAGCCGCCCTCCCGCGGGGCAAAATCCCATCACCATGCCGACCGCCGGCCTCAAGACCATCATCGCGCTATCCTTCGTCCTCGCAGTCGGCTTCCTCCTCGTCATCCTCTCCTGCGCCCTCTTCTCGTCATACCTCCCGCTCCTGGTGGTAGCAACGTACGTGGTGGCGCCCATCCCAAACTGGATCTGCAGCCGGTGCGCAAACCCAGATGACTTTGTCGAGAGCGCCGGCGCCGCGGTCCTCGACCTCGGCCGCTTCTTCACCGGCTTCCTGGTGGTCATGGGCATGGGTACGTCTTTTTATCCCGAAGCTCTGTTCTTAGGGTCCGAACCTCAGCTAAGCAAATGCCTCCCCCCCCCCCTCCCCCCCTCTTCTCGGTAGCTCTCCCCGTGATTCTCGCCCATTCCGACCTCATTCGCGTCGAGGCCATGATCATGTCGATTGTGGGCGGACTGTTGATCTACGGAACCATCATCAGCTTCGGCATGTTCTTCCAGGAGGAGCAGGAGTTTTGAAGAAACGCTTGGGCGTGTGTATTACTGGCGGGCCGACGGGAGGGACTACGGAAAGAAGGGCCTAATGTGTATTATTTTATTTTCCTAGGTTTCCCTTTGAGCGCGTGCATTGGCTTTGCATTCATGGCACGAATGAATTATGGCTACAAGGCGCAGTCCACTGCGGTGATTGTGCTTCCCGTACTCGGCTTGTCCCTCAGCGAGACATGTTTGGAAACGACGACGAAAGAAAACTAGCTCTCGTTTCCCTCCTCGGAATGAGTGATTTCGACATTCATCAATGAGGGGGAAGGCATTCTGCGCTCACTGTATCTCGTGATTCAAAGCCACCTATACCAGACCAGTCAGCACATGCGGTATTTACCTGATTGTCGTGACTCAGCCAAGTAAAAATCATGCTATTTATCCTACAAACGCTGTTTCCAAATCCTCCTCTTCTCGTTCCCCCTTGTGGAGCGCCATCTGCACACACCATAGAAAATCCCACCCATGATATCATACATGCTGAAACCAAACAAGGTCCAAACGCCCAGGTTTTTCTCAAGGCTCCAACTCTATGAAACTCTCCACCATCCTCACATCACGCAAAATCACAAAAGGCCCCCAATGGCCCGCACAACTTGGTAAGCATCTCCTCGCATTCGCCCCGGGCGGTACTCAGCGTCGTGACCGCACCACCAGCCCCGATCCGCCATACCTCCCGCCCGTCATCCTCCGCGCAGCGCTCATCATCCCACCGAAACATGGTCCGGATGCTGACGCTCCAGTCTCCATTGCCCTGGACGTCCAAGTACCCAATCACACCAGAGTACACGCTCCTCTCCCCGGGCTCAATGGTCTGCAGGATCTCGCAGCTGCGCTTCTTGGGCGCCCCGGTCATGCTCCCCGGCGGCAAGCACGACGCAAGGACGTCCACGCCCGTGAAGGGGAACCCCCCGCGAGCCGGATCCGTCCCGGCGGCGAGTTTGAGGGGCGGGAGCTGGCCGTTGACGGCGGTGACCATCTGGAAGACGGAGGCGTATTCTTCCACGCGGAGGAGGTCGGGCACGGTGACGTTCTGGGCTCCGCACACGCCGTAGAGATCGTGGCGGACGAGGTCGACGATCATGAGGTTCTCTGCTTCTTCTTTCGGGACGTGCAGGATTTGCTCGGCTTGTGCGAGGGTGGAGCAGGCGGCGGACTTGCGGACTGTTCCCTTCATGGGGCGCATGGAGCAGAGGCCCTGGGGATCGTGCTTGAGAAACCGCTCTGGCGAGCAGCTAATGAGGGTCGCGCCACCGAGGCAGGTGAAGGAGCCGAAGGGGGCTGGTTGTCTTGCCCTCAAGGACCGGTAGATTTGCCAGGGGGTTCCATGGGAGACCGTGTCTCCGAGACTGATGTCGGCGTCGGCGTCGGCGTCGACTTCCCTCTGCGGCTCTTGTACTGTAGTAGGCGAGATACCCAGGGGCATCCTTGTATGACGAGGCCTATCATTGCCGCGTGGCCGCGTCATGGTCGTCTGGGCAGTGAGACACAGTTCGTATGATTCTCCTTGCCTGATGTAATCCTGGCATTTGCTCACGTCCATTTCGTAGGCCGTTGAGCTGGGCACCGAGACCTGGACACGGCCTTTGCGCCGGCGTACATGTTCCAGGAGAGCCTCGTTTGAGCGGAGAGGTTTCGTTTCGGACCTTGGACCACAGCCGGGGTGTTGCCAGGCGGGGGAGCTCTGAATGGTACGGACAATGTCGTCTATCCATGAGTCATCGAGCTCCTCGGTTGTCAGGCGCTGAATGTACGCAGAGCCCGCCTGATGGTCGAGCACGATGCTTTTGGAGACCCAGGCCATGCACAAGTCTGGTCGGCGGTGCCCTCTCGTGCTCGAGACAGAACCAGGGCTCAATGTGCTGAGGCCCATCTCGTAAGTGACAAAGCCCATGAAGCCGCCTTTGAAGGCCGGTGTGAAAGCGTCCTCGGGTACCTTTCTCCATCTCCAATACTCCGACATGACGTGCCACGGACTCCACGGATCAATCTCCTCCTTGTCGCCCAGACGAATCCTTTGGTACTCTTCTCGTTGTCCGCAAACTGCAGGCTGCCTCAGCACCAGATAGTTGTCGCCGACATGATATTCCAGACGGAGCGTCTTCTGTACGTCGAGTGCAATGATGGAATTCCTCGCCAACGGATCCCCGTTTACAGTGCTGGAGGAGTCGAGTATGATGGTATCAGTGCCTCCCAGGCCGAGGACCTCCGCAATATCAGCCGTGTCCACGCCCCCGGGTAACTGGATCTGTCGACAGGAGTATCGCGGGTTGATGCCACGCCGTGCCAAGCCAGACTGCAGGCCCTCCCACCACAAGCACGACGACAGCTTGCGAGCCGAATCCGCACCCGGTAAGCTGTGGTTATGGGGATCCAGGCTGTCGACGTGATGCACACGTGGCGCCCTTCTGACGTTCCGTCTCATCGCCTCATTCCACTTCAAGGCCTGGCGGAACCAGTTTCGAACGACACTCTGCGCAGCATCCTCGGTACATACAGACTCTGGATGATACTGGACACCCCAGAAAGGCCGGTTGGCATGGCGGGCAGCCATCAGGATGCGTTCCGGACCCTGTCGTGCACCATGATGCTCGCCACCCTCGAGGATCCAAGCCAGAGGGAGCAAGTCAGGCGCCTGGACGGGCGGCGTCCACCGCTTCTTCCGCCATTCCCCGTCATCCGGAATACCGTCCTGTCCAATATCCGCGCACAGGCTGTGATACAGAGTGGCCTTGAACCGCGGCACGCCGTGGAAGATGTCGGCCGGCGGATCCTGCACATGATCAATCTCCCTCACCATGCCGTGCAAGCCTCTCCGCAGTCGTCGAATCTTGCCTCCGAAATGCTCGACCAGGCTCTGGAAGCCGAGACAGATGCCCAGCACAGGGACAGCCTGCTCTCGGGGCAGGTCCCAAAGGAGCTTGAAGGCCCCGACATCAGCGTCGTTCAAGGGCGAGCCTGGGCCCGGGCCGCAGATGACGGCGTCAAAGTCTGCAAGCCGGCGGAGGAATTCGTCCTTGGTCCAGTCGGGCGTGCGGTCCGAATCCAAGGTCTTGAGGTCCATGTGCAGGACATGGACCTTGATGCGGCTCCCCAGCGCATCCTTGAGCAGCGACACGACATTGTTGGTGAAGGAGTCGTAGGCGTCGAGGAACAAGATGCGGCGCTCAACGCTGTCGAGAGAATCTGGTCCTGAGCCGCCGTTCTGCGCGTGGTGAGCGTCATGAGCCGGAGTGCGAGCCAAAGTGCGAGCCAGAGGAGGAGTATGAGTACGAACCAGAACATGCTCCCGCTCCGCAGTCATCGTGCTTGAAACATTGCCCATCGCGCCAATCGCCAATCCCCCTTTCCTTTCCTTTCCTCACCTCTCCTTTCCCAGCCCGTTGCCCGTCCGCCCGCAAAACGCCGTACAACCAACCCTCCAGTCTTTTCCGTTTCCCTTGACTAAGCTCGCCTTCTGTCCCGCAGCCGCCAATAGGCACGGCGCGCCGACGCAGGTGACGTGACGGACAGATCCTGTCAGCAAAGAAAACAACCTCCTTCCCAATTAAAAGGAATTAAACCTCTCCCCAAGAAAAAAGTTGGAAAAGTTATAATAACAGTGCACAAATTCGCCTGTCGGAAACGAGCCAATTATAATGGGTCCCACTTCCCGCTTTACGGCACCCGTGGTCATGCCGTGCCATCCATGGGCAAAAAGGCACAACAATTGTTGCTGCTAAGTAGGAGACGCCAAAGACCTCGGAGACTATTGAGGATGCAAACGACATTGGTAACGGCATCGATGAATCAAGACTGTGCTCTCAACACATGCCAAGAGTCTAGGCCATTTTTTTTTTGTTTTTTCTTTTTTTTCTTATACTCTACGCAAGCGTAGATGCGATGACTGCAATCCCAGCTATTCGCAGACATGGTAGAAAGATCGGTCAAAGGACACTGACTCCAGCCCTGCAGCATGTTGACCACGAAAATGAGGTGCATTATCTAGGTACCCAAGACATGCTAAATGCTTAACTTGAGGCAGTCCACACCGCCAGTATATCGAATTCCGGGGGGTGTCCAGGTCGTAACGCGCCGCCTCGCGCCAACAACCTGTGGCCATCCTCAGTTTATCTTGTAACAACCACGCCGTCAGCACACCACATCGATCAAGCAAGCCTAAATGGACTATACCCAATATGCGAACCAGCCTTGACCCAGCCACTAATCCCCATCTGCATCCCGAGCTCGATCCCGATCCCGATCCCCATCTTCAACCATTACGACACAGGGCCGTCTGCAATGCCACATCCTCCTATCCTTCACCCCCAACACTGCGTCCATCAACTTCTCGGTATCAGATCGCCCACGACCACCACCATCCCTCCCCTCCACAGGCCCATCCTCAACCTGAACCTCCTCCACCGAAGCAGCTATCTCGAACTCGCCCCTGCACAGAGCCGTCACCCCAATGACAAACTTGGTGCTTCCATGACCCTTGAGCTCCGGCAACAGCTGCTGCAGTGCGCCGTTCCATGCAAACTTTCTAGTATGGTCAAGAGCCACGTTGAGAGGGCGATGGCACAGTGCCGGCATGAGTCGTATGATGGATGAGATGGGTTTGGCTGTTTTGTTGGCGACATCTACTTCGACCTGCATCAACTCATCGACGCACGCCACGTTTCCGGGTGCATCCTTGATTACTACCGAGACGGTGATGTCTACCTCTTCTACCCTCATGGCTTCGATCATGCGGGACGTGAGACAAATGTTGCGTAGTTCGACGGCACCGTCGCGTTTGGGCATCGAAGAGGTATGCCACGTGGCTTTGAGGTTTTCAAGAAGCTTCTCGCGGTACCAGAATGCTTCGCGGTTAGCACGCTCCACGTCCGGGGATATCTTGCTGGTGCTGACGACGAACTGCCTTTTGTGAGATGGGTTGAGGCTTGGTATCGCCGCGTGCGCATCGTCGACCTGTATTCGTTTCACAGGCAGGATTACCCTGCTTGTCTTTCCGGGAAGAATGCTGTCCTCGACAGCCATTCCGTCTTCGCCCTCAAGATGGATGGACATTTGGCTGGGCCAAACATTTCGTAGATCAACAGCGAGCAAGAAGTAGTCTGGTGACAATGCAACCGAGGCGCTGGCACCAAGACGCTCTCTCATTGGCTCAGGAATCGGTCCTTGCAGAGGTATGGCGTCGATGCGCGAAATTTCCACACTGGCGTTCACCGTGATGGTCAAGTCTAGCAGCACCTGACGAGTGTAGAACTGGTCAGTCACATCATCTCGCGGCACGCCCAGATACGTATAGTCAGCCTGGATCGTGGCGTGCGTCAGTCCCGGCTTGCCCAGTATTTCAAACTCAAACGTCGCTTCTTCACCAGGCCGGATGTGTCGATCTTGGTCATTTCTCGGCAATCTGAGCGCTTGCTTCTTCATCAGAATCCACTCATACTCATACAGCTCCGCAGGCGTAGCATCACGTTTATCTAGCGCTGCTTGCAGCGGGCCTTGCGTAGAATCTTTGAATGAAAAGAGCATAAAGTCCACGGGTGTTGACGAAGTGTTCTGCACGGTGACCGTGAATACTTGTCGCTCGCCTTCGAGCAACATGACAGACGACTGCGCCAGGCTAGTTGACTTGATCCGCACCGTGGGCTGAGGTGGGACGACATTAAGGTCGAGCGATTTTGTGCGTAGTTTGACAGATGAAGGTAAATGTGTGCCCACGTCTTCCGCAATCGGGATCCCCTTGGACTTGATCTTCTCCGCCCGCAATGGTACCCAGTGCTTGGTGAATATGGGAAATCGACGTTCGCGACAGCCGCGAATCTTGACAATGGCGCCAGTGATTTTAATGGAGCCAGATGCTTTCGGATAGCCTTTGAATCGAACCAGCTGCGTGCGATAGGGTCCGAGAATAGCTCCCTCGGGGATCGATTCAAACCCAACACCTTCAGTATCAAGACGTATGCTCTCGATCTCAACTTCAACATCGTATGTGTTCTGGAGGGTGATTTTGAAGGTCGCCAGCTCATCGGCTACTAGGTTCTCGGCCGCCACCTCGGCCGGCTCTTTGAGGAAAGGATTGTATATGAAAGGGTCAACGTCCTGCGAAGCTCTTAAAGTCGCCGCCCCGGGAAGCACACTCTTGGCGTGTGGGATCGGAATTCGAGAGTTCGGAAGTGGCTCTAGTGCAATGTCACGCACAAGAAACTCATCCCAATATTCGGCAGTCAGATTCCCCAGGCCAATTCTATCAGCAAGACTGGTCGTGCGAATAATGTTTGTCACAAGTCGTGCCTGCTCTTCTCTGTGTATGCACGGCGCGGCATCCTCGCGTTTTGGCCCGGGAGCAATTCCAGATCCAGCTGTCCGCATAAGATTGCTGGAGAACTTGAGCACACCGTTGAAATCAGGCAAAGCTTCCGAAAAGTTTATGCACGCTCTCAGAATATTCAGTTTGATGTCGATGAACCCGAACAGTCGTGTGGATGATTGCGCGAGGACCCGGGCTATGGTGCCCTCGTCAGAGTCGTCGTCCACGTCGAGAGATCCGTTTTGGGTCTTGCGCACGTCGAATCCAACCACGCCATATGACTTGCATAATAAGTCGAGGAATTCCCCAATTCCATGCTCGATATCTCCCTCTCCCAAATCAAGTGCTACGCCGGCAGCGCTTATCTTTTGGTGACCAGGTACGAGAGACATCAAGCCTGCCGCAGGGTGCACACCAGCTTCAGCAGCGCCACGAGTGCGAGCTTCCACTAAGCCGGCGATGAGTACCGAGATCAGTTCTCGCATGACCATTGCCTTTTTCCGATGGTACCCCAGCGGTCCAAGTACATTGGCTATCCCGCTCAATATAGACGTTCTATCAGCAATGGTGAGCAACTCCGTGCCAGAGGACGGAAACGCTTTGAAGAGAGTATTCACTATTTGTTGTCGTGTCGGGGTGATGGATAGACGAGGAGAGGTGGTCAAGCTGCGTGAGGGGAGATTTCCTGTAACGATGATTTCAAATGCTTGCTGATCAAGCTTGCCGCCGTTGAGATGCACCGCGGAGAGGATTTTGCAGAAGCGAATGGTCGTCTCTGCCAGGGGGAGAGGAGGGAGATTTTCACTAGATATCCGGGAGTAAAGTCCCACGATTCTATCGAGGAGCTCGGGGAGCAATTCTTGTAAATGACGAAGGTGTTTGGGCTGAGAAGGGTCGCCAGCATCATTTGGCTTGATGACACCAGCTACGCTGGTAGGCCGCTCTTGGTTTGGCAAGCATACTGTGGGTATCTGGAACTCTAGGTTGGACCAGCCAAGCAGGAGAAGATTGACAAGGATGAGTTCAAGAGCCTTGCCATGCCAGATATGGTCATTCAAAGAGCGAGTGGTAACAGCGCCCTCCGAAAGCTCTTTGAGAGAGTCACTCCAACTTCCTGCCTGCAGGTACATAGACCCAATTAGCACGGAGGTCCGACCCTTTCCGCGGAGCCGCCAACGGTCATTAGCACCACCGGGCCCGAAGCCCTGAATCGAAACTCGATCTCGGCTGATATCACGAGTTCTCTCCAAGTCGGCTCTCGGGGCTTTCTTTTCTGGACTCGCAGTTCCCGCACCGGTTCCGCTGTGGCCGGCGTCGGGGCTCATGGGTATAGCCGATAAGCCACTCCTGGGAGGTGTTGACGGCCGTGCAGTTGTTGCGTTACTTGCCGAGCGGGATGCAATCGGGGGCATCGACATTCGTGATTGAGCTTTGTCCGCAACGCTAGACGCCGAGTTCGATCTGGATAGTTGGGAGTCATGTCTCGACGAGGGGACTAGGCTGCCATCACTCGCACCGTTACTCCCCCATACACCGCCATTCGTTTGCCTTGTCGCCACATGCATCCCGGGGGATTCGATAGTGGTCATGGCCTCGAAGGATTTGGCTAATGTCGTCATCTCAGCCAACAGGACTGAGGATATTTGACACATGACAGTCCTCATCGTCGTACGTTTGCATTCTGCAATTGGTGGCACAGTTATTATTCCCTTCGGCATGGCGAAGGCGCTGTCATCGGGGGCTAGGTAGTCAAAGACGACAACATGATGCACCAGCGCTTTTGGATAGTTGTCCCGTAATGCCTCGAGCTCTTGCTCCAAAGCCCGGATATTTCTCTCGACCGTCGACGTCGCAGTTGCCCCGCTAGCTGAGTGCCTTTTGGTAAAACCCGAGTCCTGCAACTCTTTCCCATCGGCCACGGCGATTAGGGCCAGAGGTTCTCGGTAAAGATCGAAAGGCGACAAGGAGAGTTGCGACGAGGGGGGCACGTGTGTGATGAGCTCGTAGAGAATCGCGCCGTCACGATAAGCTAATGGAGAGAACATGTCTTATGAGAGAGAAGTCAATTAGTATCCAGAGCCACCACCCGTGTCAGTCGAGACGAGTCCGAAGCTTTTCTTCGGGAAACTCATACGTACTTCTATTAGGTCGGCCATCGGGGCTGATGTCCTTGAGATAAACCACATGTTCCTGTTGCAGTCTCTCGACAAAGGAAGGGAACCTCTCTGCTTTTATCTTGCCAAGGGGCAGTATTAGTGCCCTCACCCTCGCGGGAGCGATGGGAAGCAAGGGGTCCAAGGTCATGACTTATTATTGAGGTCGTCGCAACATGATCTGTCAAAGGGCGCGTTCAAGACCAGATCATTTGGCCGCGGGGTTCGGATCAGATTATTGACAGCAAAGCGGGCGTCGTTGCATGCTTTTGCCGCTCAATGGTATTTGCGCATGCACTTCGTCATGAGAACAGGAGGAGTCGTCTAAGGTGCGGTTGTGACGTCTGGTCGCCCGCCCCTGGGGCAGAATTCAAGGTTGAAGGCCGGTTGGATGTTGTACAGCTTGTTTCTGTTGTGCCCCCAAGAATGAATGGCCGGAGGCGGTAACACTGGAACCGGAAGCTTGAGTAAGCTGGAGTGCATACATCCACTGTACCTAGGCACCTAGGCACCTAGGGACCTGGGGACCTACAGTATAGCCCACTGTAGGTACTGAACTACCTGACGTATCCACTGTCCCCGGGTCCGCAACCCACTAGCAGAACGGTGTGGGTTCCAGTCAGAGGCCTGGCAAGTACCTAGCGTAGGAAACGATAGGCAGCCCACGTTGCAGAGAGAGACAGCGCCGTGAACTAACTGGCTGGACCGAATTCTACAAGACAAGTAGTTACCGTGGCCCTTTCCCCCTTTCCCTCTTTCCCTCAGTGTCTGCACACTCTGGGTCTATTCTCATGTTTCCGGGCGTTGGGAGGAATTCCTCTATCCGGAGTATGTATGATATGACACTCCATACACACCAGGCATTACATAAACCCATCATAATCATACAAAGTAACCAAGCTGAAGTTCGTGGCCATGTCGTACCAATATCATACCGCATCAATGGCGGTATCGCACTACCCAACCATGTACAAGTCCATGAGTCATCATAAAAGACATAGATTAGAACCCTCCCTGCCAGGCCATCAGCATCTAAAGGCATCAATTCCATGGTGAATCCTCAACTCGGTCCTTGGCTCGACCCCGTTGCTTCAGGGCTCTTCTCCCCAGACTTCTTGGCCCTTTTAGCTTCCTCCTTGAGCTCGCTCTCGAAGATATCAACGGCCAGACTCGAATCCACAAAATCCTCCATTTCCTCCGTCACAGTTTTGAGCTTTTCCTTGACAGCCAATGCAGCCTCCACGCCGACTATATGGCGCGACGGAGGGTTTTCATGGCCGCCGATAGCTATCAACGCGTGGACAGTCTCGCCCACAAGCGCATCCAGAGCATGGGGCGGCAGCCTAGGGTACCGAGAGACGATCTCTCCGCGGCCGAGCTCTGGCTCCAGCGACATGCTCCCAGGAGTGGAAGGCGAGGCACCCGAGTCTGGGACATCGGGCAGCGCGGTTTCGGGATCAGAATTCAACACGTTTACCAGCATATCACGCACGTTGGGTGCCGTGGGGTAAGCGTCGATGTAGGCTGGAATCTGTGGTGCAAAAGTGAGGCGGTTGGTGAGAGACTGGATCTCCATGTTGGGTTGCACAATTGTGACCTTGATGTTGAAGGGAGCCACCTCGTACGCCAAGGAGTCGCAGTATCCTTCAAAGGCCCAAGTAGCGGCCGAGAACATGGCCATGCCAGGCGTACCTAGTTGACCGCAGGTGCTGGTGAGTGCGATGATGTGGCCAGTGAACTGCCGTCTCAGCACAGGCAATGTGGCTTTTATGAAATTGACCTGTGAGAAGAACATTGACTCGAATTGCTGCCGGACCAAGCTCTGAGTATGAGGTGTAGTTGAAAGCTCCTCAACCGTGCCAACAACGGCTGCGATGAGAAGGCGTGGTTGTCAGTTTTTTTTTTTTTTTTTTTTTTTTTTTTTTTTTT
>KQ061688.1:285231-296770 GCA_001008035.1 Atkinsonella texensis
AAGATGAAACAAATTTTTCCATACCTTCCGACCTGCAACACAGCAGAATGTCGATTCGGCCAAAGGCAGCTAGAGTTTCTGCAACGGCTGACAAGCAGGAGCTCATGTTCCCGTCGCAGCGGATGCCGCGAATGCGGTCTCGATCTTTGCGGCTGCTCTTGCATTCTGCGATGAGGTCCCGGAACTCGGCGCTGCGCTGCTCGTCATCAATCTCATGAGGCGGCAGACATGCACCAACGTAGTCGCCGTGGGAGAGCAGCTGGCGAGCGAGGCGCACGGCCAAGGGTGTCAGCGCAGAAGTGATGAGCCATGTGCGTGGTGAATTGTGCGTCGCTGCGGGTTGTGGTTCCTCGTCAGCCATGGCAAAAAAATTCTCTTGTTGCGTACGGAGAGGACGAAGACGAAGAGGTAAAAGAGACGATGGATCTGGGGGGATCTGGGGGGGGATCCGGGACTCTCATGGCATGCTACGCTCAAGGTCCGTGACGCATCCAGGACGACAGACAGACAGTTGATGAGCACCGGACGCCAATTTTTGAAAGATGGGATAATTAATAAAAATAAATAAAAAAAGATAATTCTGGTGAAGTCTCAACGGGGATGAGAGGCCGGCATAGGATTCCAGGTTCTGTCTCTGTCTGTGGCTTAAGGGAAGCAGGGAAGTCGGGAAAAAATGAAAGAGACAGCAGCTTGCTTCAGTTGACTTGCATCATTCCTTACTCCCGCGATGGCTCGATTTGACAGCTTGCCCAGATCTGTGTTGTTCCGGCTCTGGCTAGAACTGGTGGTTCTACAGCATGCCAAGACCAACTCGCACGATGCGAGGCTCGACCACGCAGCGCGCCGAGTTGGTCAACCGTGTGTCGTGTCGTGTGACAGCGCGCGCGTCACTCAAGACCCATTAACAAGGCCATCCGTCCATCCGTCCATCCATCCATCATCATTTTAACGGTGAGTGCCGAAAGCCACTGGGGTCCCTCCCAGCCACTTGTCTGGTGGTACAGCATCATTGATTGATTACCGAGAAGTCGGTGCAATGGGTCGGTCATATATATGATTGAAAACTCAAAACGGCAAAAACAAGAAGAGAGAGGGAGGGAGGGAGAGAGAGAGAGAGAGAGAAGGACACAAGGAGCAAACAATTGACACAACAGAATAATGCCCACATACGGAATGAAGCAGCAGGTACAGATGTTGAGTGATGGCGCGCAGGGCTGGGACCTGCAGTAGACGGCGAGGCATTGGACGCTGTGGCGGTGGCGGTGGCGGTGGCGGTGGCGGTGGCGGTGGCGGTGACGCTTCTTTTTTGGCCGTAGCCGCCAACCGCCTTGCTGTTGCTAGTAGCCATGGTGCAAACAAATATCGCAGACCTCGTTTTGATCGCCCGGTCATACGTCTGTCTATCGAATGCAAACAAAAAGATTCGATCGGCACCCAAAAAGAGAAAAAACAATTTCCTTTGGCGCACGTATGTTTTGCTTGCTTGCTCGCTTGGCTGCCCCCCGCCTGCGCCCTTCAGGAACACGCGGAGCGAAACAAGAAATCGGGCAACCACGCAGAGCAATCCGATTGATGAATGGCCAAGACACACGACACAAAAAAGACCATGCTCTAGGAAAACTAACACCAGCACACAAAGACGCTGCGGACAGCAAAGCAAAGCAAAGCAACCTGTGCAACGGCGTAGTATCGTAATCTGTTGCTTAACAACCCTTATGTATGTGTGTGTGTGTGTGTGTGTGTGTCCCTCTGGCGTCTGGGGGGCGGAGGTGTGGCACATTGGGGATTTACCGCTTTGCTGGAATGGGGGAGGGGCATGATAATAAATAGTATCAAAATGCCCATTGGGAGTGGGAGCTTTTCGTTGAGAAAACGAGACCAGGGCCTCCGACCGCTCTTGACGACTCGATCCGGGCAGAAGCGCTGGCTTGAGCCAGAGCCAGAGCCAGCCGGTGATAACAACGAGCAACCAAGGAGGAGGAAAAGGGAGATGCCCAAAGCAATGGGTTACATCCCGCTTCACTACTACACTACTACACTACTACACTACTACATCTAGACCCTCTTGCTCCCGGCTTTCCGGTCTGGACAAGGTTTGTCTGAAACAAGAGGGATAGTCCGCCGACATGGATGATGGATGTATGCTGGATGCAGACGAACTACTTAAGCGTCAGGCAGCTAATAAGCTCGAGGCAGAGAGAGGCCCAGAGGCCCAGAATCCCAGAGGAGTTGATTTGATTGCATGGATATCTGGAAGCTTCGGAAGAAGTCACCAGCACACACCTATTTCCCATTTGCACACCATCAGATGATGATGAGGGGAAACCCGCCTGCCGGGCAGCAGCAGCAGCAGCAAGCTCATCATCACAATCACATATCCCCCCCCCAACTGTGTAAACGTCTCAACCTCTGGCTCAACCTCTGGCTGTCACATCACTGTTTCTCCCATTGACATCATCTTGAACGCCCATCACCCCATCAGCCCGTCAGCAAATCTCCATCAAGACCTTGCCAGGGGGGACCTTATCAGATCTCTCATTCCCCATTCCCCATCCCCCTCCACCCTCCACCCTCCACCCTTCCCTCCCCGCGACCCCCCACGCCGGTGTATCTGGCAATTTTACACGGAATAGAGCAAAACATCCTGCTCCCACCAGCACAGCACTTTGCTCCGGGTTGTCTATTATACACGCAATAGCGTGTCCCTTTGAATGCGGTAAGGCACCAGCTAGGTCGCAGATTGGCTGACCGGCCAATCGAATAACACGAGATGAGACGGACTTTTTCTGTACGTTTGTAAAGCACACTATAAAGTAAGTACTGATATACTTATAACTACCAGGTCGGCTGTTATAGTGGGCTACAGAGGCTGTTTTGCGTCCTTTGAAGGCAACAGGTAACGAGGCCGTGCCGTGCGTAAAGTGGGTCCCGTGACCTGGTACCTACCCTCGCGCGCCACGTCGATTTTTATTAGTCAGAGCTCGGTAATAATGTATTTTTTGAGCGGGGACTATCACCAAGCGCTGACGGAAGGTCTGATACACCTCTGATAGAGCCTCTAATAAAAATAATGACCTGAGAAAAATATATCTTACAAGGCCTTGTACTCCATAGCGTTGGTGACTATGACCGAGCTCTGACCAGGAATCGGGGTCGCGCGCGATGGTAGGTAGCTGGTTTTAGCGCACTCGAAATATCAACTGCCCCAGAATACTTTGATGCATATTATATCTAGAAATAACTTGAGCTTTAGATCATTTAATGAGATTTCCATAGAAATAAGTACCTCTTCCACTACTGTCCTTGGAGCATAGTGCCAAGGGAGCAAGCTGACCACTTGCAATTGTCTCCAATCGGTAGCAGGTGGCGAACCGCTAGTTCTTGCCACAGACTTTGTTAGTGTTATCTACTTGGGCAGTCGTCTCCTGCTGTCCAGCTTTGCTCCGCTGACACAGTTGAAGAATTGGCTTAGCGCTGACCGATCCTTTGCAGAGTGTGCGCATGGTTGGATGGTTGGAGTGTAGTCTACCACTCAACCGAGGTTTTGGAGAGTCATTGCTGACATTCGGACGTCTGATCGGACGTCTGAGAATTGACATCCGGGCGGCTATCCAGAAAAGGCGAGTCTTGAAGCGGGGTTAAAAGCGGGGATTCGCCCGGACAGCAACGCGGAGCATCCGTACTTCCTACTGCCCTTTGACGATCTTTGACGATAGCACACAGTCATGTCCGCACTTGCTCTATATTTCCGTACTCAGGTGGGCAAAACACCTAGCCAGTCAATTCGCTGTCTCCATGCATGGTGGCGCGTACATACGGTATTACGTACGGACCACAGCCGCCAGGCAATATTTCGGTCGCATTGCGGACACTCCAAAGCCACGGAGCCAGGTAGGCACTATACGGGTCATACTTGTGCAATCAGGGCTGTTTATGCAGTCTACTCTTCAAAGCATCGCATGCATTGGTAAAGACGATACAATAGGCTGAGATGAGATCCAAGCACGGAACCTTCGTACCGGAGTAGTTCATGACAACTTAACCCTCCAAGCCGCGTGAGACGCAAGTTTGCATTTTCAACAAACTTACATGGGCTTACTTGTCTGAGATTCTGGCGAAGTTCCAGCCCTCTGTAATCAGGCCTGAATCAATCGACTGCTTGAAACGGAACACCGTCAATGAGTACCAGCAGCAAATTGCCCGTTACCGCTTGGCCGACGGATTCTCATGCATCCTAGTGGCTCGTCCACCCTCCGGTTCAGCGTCAAGCTGCTTGACGGAATCAGTCATGCCGAAAAGCTCATCCATCTTTTCCAGACTCAAACCCTTGGTCTCCGGGACGAAGAAGAATACAAAAAGCCCCATGAAGAAATCGAAGCTACCGAACATAAAGAACATGCCCTGCGAGCTCGATTAGCACAATTGTTTTTCTTTCTTCTTTCAAGGCAAGGTGAAGATATAGCTTACGTAGCCTTTATATCCCATGGTATTCTGCATGGTTAGCACGGCTGCCGTTAAACTGTTAGCATGGTGTTCTTTCTTTCTTTCTTTCTTTCTTTTTTTTTTTTCAATAGCCATCCACTCCGACAACTCACTTCGCGCCATGATAAAGTTGAAGAGCCACTGAGTAGCTGCGCCAATAGATACATTCACCGCACGTAACCTGGCCGTGGGAATTTCGCTAACTAAGATCCAGCACGCGGGCCCCCAGCCGAACTGAAAGAAACTGTCTCAGATGTCAGATTGCGGGTTTCTTGCTCATCTGGCAGGTGAGTAACTTACGCTGCCCAGAGATAGATGCAGGTAATGGCAACATAACCAAAAGCAGTGACCTATGGGGGGAAAATGTTAATGTCAGGAATCACATCAATTCAGTTGAGTGAAACAAGGATATCCTGAATGGACACCTACCGGATGTCCTTCAACAGGGGGCTGCACACGCCCATATATACCAATGATGAACAGAACGGTCATAAGCATAGGGCTTGTCCACAATAGACTTCTCCTTCTACCAAGCGAGTCGGCGATGAAAAGCAAGAATATGACGCAAGACACGGTCTTGACGACACCATACACTCCTGTAGCAAATAAGGAAGATTCGGTGCCCGTCATGCCGAGATTCGTGAAAATTTGGGGCGCGTAATAATTCTACGCATGTCAGTTCGGGGTTTTATCTTCGGGCGCATGTTGTGGGACATGGAAGACGTACAATAGCGTTTACGCCTGTGAGCTGCTGACATATCATCAACACGATGGTGATGATGGCCCGTGTACGATTGGCAGGCACACGCCACATTTCCCTCATTAAGCTCTTGAAGTCGGCATCTCCCATAAGGCGACGTTCCTGGCTGAGTTGGTCTGCCATTTCTTGAATTTCTTGAGAGACATACAGGGAGTCGGCAGGCAGACTGGAATGACATGTTAAAAAATCTGATAGGTCCCCATTTCATGCATTTGCCGCACAGGACCCACCATCGTAGCTCGACCAGGACCTTCGTAGTGCCTTCCCAGTCATCTTTCTGTGCACGCCAACGTGGACTGTACTACTATTAGCAAAATGGAAGGGAAAGCCACGGTCCGGCTGTGGAAATAGGGGTTTGTTTGTACCTTTCCGGGGAAGTAAGCATGCCGGCTACGAGCAGACTGGTAATCAACCGTCAGCTCAGTTCAGCCTCAAGTTCAAATGTAATTTCGTCACATACATGGCTGGCAAAGCCTGCAGGGCGAGCGGGACGATATATACAGCCGGTGCCTTCACATGCAGCAAACAGCCGTAGTTGACCCAGAAGGCTACCATGATACCGAACACATTGAAAAGCTGGTAGAAGGCTAAATACCCCGCAAACGTTGGGTTAGCTTAGCTGTTGGACGAAATAGAGTTTTGTTCATCAAAGATGTCTCTGCACGATCGTCGACCACACGTACCTGTTAAACCACCTCGAATGGCTCGCGGACAGCACTCAGACACGTACAACGGAGTAACGGTACTGGCGCAGCCAACTCCCAGCCCACTGATGAATCTTCCCACGTACATCACGGCGAGAGTACCATTTACGCCCGAAGCAGCCTGCAGAACCACCCCGACGGTCGTAAGCAGGCCGGCACCGATGAGCGTCAGACGCCGACCGAACCTATCGGCAAACCACGACGTCACCAAGCAGGCGGCAAAACATCCAGCTTGCAAAGTCGACACGATGTTCTGGTCCAAGTTGGATTTATCCGTCTTTGATCTGTTCTTGTATCCAAATTTCTCTCGCGTCGAATCCATGGCTAGCACGCCACCAATAGCACCGGTCTCCCAGCCGAAGAGCATGCCGCCGAAGCAAGCGCAGCACACGAGCGCCATGGTTCTGCCGTTGTAGATTGCGTCAGGGTCATGGCGCATGGCATCGTTGCGCACAATGGCGCGCAATATCGTGGCAAAACCCATGGTTGGGTGCGAGGTGCCTTGTGAGATGTCTAATCGCTGGCTGATAATTTTTGTCAAGTTCAGCCGGCCTCTGTCTGTTTGCTTATTTGTGGCGTGTACTCGGCGATGTACTCGGAGAGCACGACTAGCTCCCTATAAGCCGTCAACGTGAACTTATGAACAGCTTGGACTTCCTCGTTCTAACAAATTGATGCTAGAACGGCCCCGTTACGAAGAGGAGAAAGTGGTCGTCTGGGGTTGTCGACATGATGATGATGATGATGTCCTGATATATACCAGACGTTGTTGTACTGTAGCGACTGCAGTTGCCCGGGCGGAGACGCAGTGCAGCTAGTGATTGGATGGACCCGACCTCCAGTACAACGATGGGTCATGAGCTGACCATGATATCCTTGTCAATATTACTCATGGGGGTCGAGGAGTGAAGGGAACAGCTGTGACGATGGGAATGGCAGAGGACCAATTGGGTTTGGGTTGTATGGCCTTGCCCTCAGTCACAATTTAGCGGGTCTCACGTGTGCAGCCATGAATGATTGATTGAGTTATTGGGAAGAGCCACGCACCTTGCACCTGCCAGCCCTCCACTTGGCCGGGCAGCCAGTGGGAGCTGCTACAGTTGGGGGGGGGGGGGGGAATAAAAGGCACATATTACTTCGTAATACCAGCCAATTTCAGTGTCGTCCTTCACTCACTCTGTCATACCGCCTTTAAGCCAGAGCCTAGATCAAAACTTCGGGCAGTAGTTGCTCTCGAGCCATGTTAAGCGAATATCGCTAGTCGGCTACGCTCAGAAGAGACTTAGAAGGGACTTCGGACCCCAGGTCTCGGAGAGTGGGCATTTGTCGATGAGAGGGAAATGGGTTGACAAACTCTGTTGAAAATCAAGTGATTTGTTGAGCTCTTGTTAGCTGGCTTGGAGAAATGAGAGAGGGTCAGTCAGACTCACGGCCTTGGAGGACCACTTACATTGAGCACTATGATTGTGACGCCCGGAGATCTCAGATTGCGAGGTTAATTGAGACGTCCTACATTGCCCAACTTGGTTCCCCACGGCGAAAGCCGAGGAACCTAGTTGATAGGCTGTTGGCCCGGGCGTAACGGGGCGTAACGGTCAATGTCTTTGTCTTCCTATAGGAAGGGATAATAATAAAAGTAAAACATGAGCGACCACGGGCCAGGATATGGTCTGGCATGAGTGACTACCCAATGCACGCAGTATCAAGCGTATGAACCAACAATCTACCTGAGGCAAGAAATCTCCATCCCGCAGCAACTCAGTTAGACGTCAATCTGTTTTGCCAATTTGCTCGTGGCGCTTACTACCCTGCAACATATCAGCATTTATCAATTCCAACTGCTGCCTTCGCACTCGCGTGTCCGAGAAAGGCACTCACTCGTTGGCGTGGAGCACTAGCGTCAACAGCAATAGATCTTTGCAAACAACTCAACTTCCCGATGCCGCCCCGAAAAGGTCCTCGAAAGTCCAAGTCAAAATGGGATGCTGACAGCATTCTGACGGACCCGATGTCGCCTTTAGCAACGGCTGACCTCAGGGTACTACTCTCCGACACCACCTCGTCTCACCACACTCTTTATTTATCATCAAGATCAATCGTTAACCGGGCCTCTGTAGAGCATCCTCTCACATCCCCTGGCCTGGGAGTCATTGACACTCGAAGAACGACGTGAAGTACTCTCGCTCTTCCCAGATGCAGTTCTCGTTTTAGACGCAGGCACAGACGATGCACGGCCAGACTTGGAAGGTCTCATGAACGACGATGCCTTCCGCACCGACTGTGCTGCTTACGTGGAGAACCTGGCGCAGGGAAGGCATGATCCGCAATGGCTACGCGATGCGTGGAGAGCTCATGGGCGGAGGAAAGCTGGAGATTTTGACGACTTCTTGATCCAGAAATTTGAGAAGGACTGGGGCCCGTTGCCGGAAAACATGAGGCTAGAGGCGAAGATGAAGGCCGGGAGCCAGGAGGCCGCTTCTGCATCTACGCCTGTGCCTGTTCGACACAGTGAGGATACTGAAGCACCACCGAAGAGGCAGAGACACGAAATACGAAATTCACAATGACAACCGAAGGAGCGGGATATGATACGCTACATTAGTGCCGCCAGAGCTAAGACCAAAGACAGAGGGTATGAGCAGTGTATCTATGTGGTAAATTGTATAACAATATTTTTTTGCCTACTTTTCTTTCTCCCCTGCGCCCCTGCGCCCCTGCGCCCCCAAAAAAAACCAAAATAAAAAGGAGGAAAAAGAACCACGATAATCCCAGCGGGAGATACTTGCGTGGTGGGGAAGCAGTGACGCATGTGGGGCATCCTCGTCAGAAAATGTTTAAAACTTGTACAAGAACTCGTCTATGCATATTTTATTGCTGGTAACAGTCCGCACATCACTCATTGCGAAATCGCGAGAGGTGCCATCAATCCCAACAGTAGAATATGGCACCAGAAAACCCCATACACTCTCGGTCACACAGTCTCCTGCTATTACAGAAGCTGCTGAATTTGCGTGATGCGGCCAGCCCGCTCACCCTGGTCCTCGACAGCCTTGAGCAACCTGCTCAGCCTGTCCTCGAGGAATTCGTAGCACGGGCAAAGGTGAGCACTTTTTTTTTTTTCATTCGTTTCCATCCATGCATGTTCTTGAAGCTAGCAATACTTGACTGACAGGAACTTCCTTAGATTGCCAAGAAAAAAATCATCTTACTGTCATTTGCAACAGTCATCAAGCCCCAAGATGTAGATGTGTTCGTCAAAGCAGCAGGGAGAGACTTGAGACTGGTGATGAAGGAGCTGATAGGCCATTTCCCAGCGACTGAGGCTGCTCAGAAACCATCACAAAGTAGGATCCCCACGCTCCGAATGAAGGAAGCGTCAGTGGAGATGGCTAACATCTGTCTGCAGAGGCCGTCGTCATCATTGACTCTCTCAATAACCTTGCTTCATCAGCCGCAAGCGCCGTAGCAGGATTTTTATCAGAAATAATAATCACATCGTCCATCTCTATAGTCTCCATCTACCACACAGACGTGCCAGTCATCCTGCCAAAGTCATTCGACGAATACGCGCCACACCCCTTCACCATCCTCACATATCTCGCCACCGCCATCCTCCGCCTCTCCAGCCTGTCCCAGGAAATTGAACGTCAAAAGGCGCGCAATCGTGCAGTTCAAGAGCCGGAATGGGGACTCAAGGAAGAGCGTGAAGGCGTCATAGTTGGGCTGAAGTCAAAGTCAAGCGCCGACGACGCAGGTGTCGTCATTGACCTGGAACTACGACGGAAGAGCGGGAGGATAGTCGTGGAGAAGTTCATTCTCGTACGGGGACCGGAGTCTACGGCGCAAACCTCAAGGCTCGGCACCGGCAAGCTTATGCTGTTGACTGATCATCCGATGTTCAGGACACCGGAGGCAGATGGCGCGGGAGAAGGGGAGGGAGAGCCAGAGAGCACGTTTAATTTGGGATTGACGGAGAAGCAGAGGAAGGACAGGGAGGGGATTGTACTGCCATACTTTGATGCACAGACGGATATTGGGGCGGGTGAAGGTGGGAGGATATTGTATGAGATGGGCAGAGAGGATGACTTTGACGATGAGGAAGACGAGATCTAGAACAACACGTGTTGATGCCGTGCAGACATCTTTCAGAGCTGCGAAATATGATGATGTGGTGACACCGACTTTTTTGTCATCCAAGCTCACAGCTCACAGCACTTTTTTTCCCGGTGTGAAGTAACATTTGCCTGCACCCAGGACAAATGCATGTGGTTCAATCTCCATACGTCGCCACGACCCCTGATTGGCCCAGACTAGAGCACCTCCTTCACCCCCGACATCGTCATCCTAAGGGACACGCATCCGCCTCCTCAGGCACCACCATTCAACATCCAATTCCAATCCGGGAGAAAAACACCAAAAAGAAAAAAAAGAAGGAGAGAACAAAAGAACTAAAAAAAAATATAGGCAAAAACGCCGCCAAACTACTCACCTCTCTCACACGTCCAAGAAGAGGAAAAAAAAAAAACCAAAAGGACAGCACACGACCATGATTCGCGAAACGCAAATATGCAGACTGGACGGTAACATATCCATTTCCCTCCCCAAGCCGCCCAAGCGGCCCCCCCTTCCTTGAAGAAAAAAAAAAAAAAAAGAGCCCTCCGAACTAACAAGAGATGTAAAACCCACGGCAGGCCTCATGCTCTGCGCCTCAGTAGACGACACCCTGCCCAGCGACACATCGCTCAAGGAAATCAAACAGCAAGCCCGCCAGGTCCTGCGCAAGCTCAGCCGGACGTCGGAGCCGCAGGCGTCGGTCCAGTCGGGCCCGTACACGCTGCACTACCTGATCGACACGGACGTCATCTTCGTCACCATCTGCGACGCCTCGTACCCGCGCAAGCTGGCCTTCACGTACCTGAGCGACCTGGCGCGCGAGTTCCTGACCACGCACCCGGCCGGCGGGGTGCACTCGGCCGGCCTGCGGCCGTACGCGTTCATGGACTTTGACAACTTCATCGCCAAGACGAGGACGACGTACGCGGACGCGAGGGCGGCGCAGAACCTGGACAAGCTGAATGACGAGCTGAAGGACGTGACCAAGGTCATGACGAAGAACATTGAGGATCTGCTGTACCGGGGCGACAGTCTGGACAAGATGGGCGAGATCAGCAGTCGGCTGAGGGACGATAGCAAGAAGTATCGGAGGGCGGCTGTGCGGATCAACTGGGAGCTTTTGCTGAAGCAGTATGGGCCGTTTGCCGCGCTGGGGTTCTTCGTGCTGCTTTTTATCTACGTGCGTTTCTTTTGAGCGTGCCTGGGGTGGGAGGGGAGGGAGGGGGCGAGGATGGGGGAAGGCGTCTTTGGCATTTTCCTGGCATGGAGTGCAGTCCGGGGTGCAAATGCAGGATGATACTCTGCGCAGAGATAGCGTGACAGCGCATGTCATTGAGTCTATGTACGATAACCTCTGAAACATATAAAACAAAAAACACCGATAATGCTCACATCGTAAAATCATAACTCTTGGTATCTGAATGCCTTGTTGGCACTGAACTGCTTCTTTCGTCTTCCCAGAAACAAAATACTGAATCCT